>PVJX010022731.1:0-33043 GCA_004027295.1 Dolichotis patagonum
TTTTGCAGCTTTGCAGCATACATAGGTCTGGGTTGGAAGTTGTTTTCCTTTAGGATCTGAAATACTTCACTGCATGCTCTTCTTGACTTCATTTTTTGTGCTGAGAAGTCTGCTGTGTTTCTGATAAGTTTTTCTTTATAGGTGAGCTGTGTCTTCTCTCTAGCAGCTTTTAGTATTCTGTTCTTATGTTGGATTGCTGGAATTGTGATTATTATATATCTAGGTGTAGTTTTATTTTGGTTATGGCTAGTTGGAGCTCTATATGCTTCACTATTCTGTATGTCAGTTTCCATTCTCATGTTTGGGAAATTTTAGCTATTATTTCTGTAAATAGCATCTTGATATCATTCCTTTCTTTCAATATTATTCCTTTCTTTTCCATTTATCCCTATTAATCTTATGTAGTTTTACTTTGCCTCATCTTGCAGCTGTTGAATTGTTATTTCTTGCTTTTTTGTTATTTTCAAAACATATTTCCTTCCTGTTCACTAGCTGCAAGCTTGTCTTCAAGATCTGAATTTCTTTTAAATTTTATTTAAAGAGAAAACAAAGAAAAAACAGGAAAAAGGGTAGGAACAGTACAGAATTCCAAGGAAAAAAAAGAAAAGAACAAAAAAATAACTAAGAAATCATTACTTGATAACTTTACATACTGTCATCTAGGAAATAGTTGTTCAAGTTACAAAATTACAACATACAAAGTATATATGCAAACAATGACACTGTTAACAGTTCTGCTCCATGATCTAACAAAAACCATAATATGGTGACTCATCTTACACGCTTAACCATACATGCAATTAAATCCTTTAGAGCACCCTCTTTTTCTTTCTGTTTTACAGTAGCAATTACACATTTTGGGTTTTATTACTCCTACATTTCTTAATACTTTTTATATTAGAGACACAATACAATGTTTATAAATATGATTCTTATTTATTTCACTAATGAGGATAGTCTCAACTTGTCTCCTTTTACCTATGAAGGCCTCATGATCATCCTTCTTCATAGCTGAGTACTATTGCACTGTATAAAAACACCACATCTTTTTCATCGACTCTGTGGTTGATGGGCATCTTGGTTGTTTCCAAAATTTAGCTATTACAAATTGTGCTGCTATGAGCATCAATGCACATATATCACTGTGACATGACCTTTTCAGTTTTTCTGGGAAAATAGCCAGCAGGGGAATAGCTGGGTTGAATAGAGCTTCCATTCTTAGTCTTCTGAGAATTCTCCATACTGATTTCCGTAGTGGTTGCACCAGTCTACACTCCCACAAACAGTGGAGCAGTGTTCCTTTTTTCACGCAGCCACACCAACATTTGTTATCAGTTGGATTCTTGATGGCAGCTATTCTTTACGGAGTGTGATGAAATTTCAATGATGTTTTAATTTTCATTTCTTGAATGACCACAGATGGTGAACATTTCTTCATGTATTTGTTTGCCATTTGTATATCTTCATCTGAGAACTGTATGTTCATCTCAGCTGCCCATTTTTGGAGAGGGTCTTTGAATTTGAGGGGCTTGATGTTCTTCAATTCTGTATATGTTCTAGATATAAGTCCTTCACCTGAGGGGTTGCTGGCTAAAATTGTTTTCCATTCTGTGGGTTTTGTTTTCACTTTGTTGGGGATTTCTTTTGAAGTGTCAAAACTTTTCAATAATGTGAGATCCAAGTTGTTGATTCTCTGAAACTTTTCCCATGCAGTTTGCATTTTGTTCATGAATTCTCTGCCTACCCTTGTGTCTCCAAGATTTCTACCTACCCTATCTTCCAGTAGATTTAGTTTTTCTGTTTTAATGTTTAGGTCTTTGATCCACTTAGACTTCAGTTTTGTACATAGTGATTGGCATGGATCTAGTTTCAGTCTTCTGCATGTGGAGAGCCAATTTTTCCAGCACCATTTATTAAAGAGGCTATCCTTCTTCCAATGAACATGTTTAGCCCCTCTGTCAAATATCAGCTGCCTGAGTGTCTTTGAACTTATGCTTGCATCTTCTAATCTGTTCCACTGATCCTCAGGTCTATTTTTTTGCCAGTACTCTGCTGACTTTATCACTGTGGATTTGTAGTAGAGTTTTAAGGCAGGAATTGAAATGCCTCCTGCCTTGCCTTTATGCCCAGAATTGCCTTTGCTATTCTAGATATCTTCTGTTTCCAAATGAATTTTAGGAGTGTTTTGTCTGGATCTGTGAGGTATGTCAATGTTTTTTTGATTGGGATTGTGTTAAATCTGTATAAAAATTTTGGAAATATGGTCATTTTCACAATGTTGGTACTTCCTAGCCAATAGCAAGGAATATCTTTCCATTTTCTAATATCCTCTTTAATCTCCTTTTCAACATATAGGTCTTTTACATTCTTAGGCTGATTCCTAAGTATTTCATTTTTTTAGATATTGTTGCGAAGGGTGATATTTCCATAATTTCTCTCTCAGTGAGTTTCTTGTTTGATTATAGGAATGCTATTTATTTTTGAGCATTGACTTTGTAGCCAGCTACACTGCTGAATTTGCTTATTACCTCTAGCAGTCTTTTAATGGAGTTTTTTGTGTCTTCTATATAGAGTATCATGTCATCTGCAAATAGTGATAATTTACCTTCTTCCTTTCCTATCTTTATTCCTTTTATTTCTATTTCTTGTCAGATTACCCTGGCTTATGTTTCCAGAACTATATTGAGAAGAAGTGGTGATAGTGGACATCCTTGTCTTGTTCCTGATTTTAAAGTGAAAGCTTTCAGTTTTTGTCCATTTAGTATAATCTTGGCTGTTGGTTTGTCATAGATGGCCTTTATAAGGTTGTGGTAGAAACCATGCATTCCAAGTTTCTGAAGGGTTTTTGTCTTGAACATGTGTTGAACTTTATCGAAAGCTTTTTCTGCATCTATTGAGATGGACATGTGATTTTTGTTTTTGGCTCTGTTGATGTGGTGTATCACATTTATTGCTCTTCATATGTTAAACTATCCCTGCATTCCTGGAATAAACCCCACTTGGTCATGATGTATAATCTTCTTGATGAGAAATCTGAAATTCTATCTTCACTTTCATTGAGCTGTTTTGTCAACTTTTGATGGAATTTTTGATTTCCTGTATATTTCTTTGAATCTGCTTCATGCATTACTTTGTTTCTTATATCATTTATTCAGGGTTCTATTTTTTTCATTGTTCCTCTAATTTTTAACTATGTCTTTTTTAGATGTGTTCAGCATTTCTTTCATTACATTTATCAATTCTTCTTTTACCTGGGAAATTATTTCTGATCTGAGTTCTTTTATAGCTTCCTAGAGTTGTTTCTTTATTTCATTTGTTTTCATTTTAGGAATTTCAGGTGTATGGCTTACATTTTCTTATATGTCTAGGTCTCCTAGGCTTGCTAGGTCTGGCCTGGAAGTTTGAGATTGCATTTTGCTCTTTTGTTTTGTCATTTTCTTACATTTCTGGGTTTTGAGCAACATTCCAAAGCATCCCCCATTAACTTGGAATCAGCTGGCCCATTTTTTCCTCCTGGGACTGAATGCATGCCTTGCTAGCTGCTTGGAGGTCATGGGGCATGGCTCAGTTAGGCCTCCAGGACCTCGTTTGCATCCTCTGGTGATTTGCATCCTCATTTGCATTGGGTGTGGTATTCCCGGCTGAGAGTAATGTTCCAAAGCATCCCCAGTGCACTTGGATTCAACTCATACATATTCAGTTCCAAAGACTCCATTCAGGCCCTTGCTAGCTGCTTGGACTTCCCTGGGCATGGCGTAGTTAGGCTGGCAAGCACTTCTCATGTGTCCTCTGGTGATTTTGGATGCTGGGTGTGGTCTTTCAAGTGGGGAGTGATGTTCCAAACCTTCCACTGTGTGATGGGCTTCAACGCGCACATGTTCAACTCCTGGGACTGGATTTAGGTCCCTCATAGTCACTTGGAGGTCTCATTGACACAATTATGATGATGATCTATTTCATTGTATAAATGACAATGGAAAAAATAATAAAGTAAACCCTATTTAATGTAGACTTCAAGTTTCATATGACTAGATAGGAATGAATATTGCCCAACTCAAGAATAGTGTTCTTTAAAACTACTGATTGGGAGGATATTTCCTGTATTCTTATCCTTATTCAAGAAAAAACATCATCATATGTGTTCCTTAATAAATAAAATTCCTAATAATAGGAAATATTCTGTGCAAGAACAGAAATAGTTTATAAGTTTTAAGTTCCAATCTCAGTCTAATGCTTGTTATTGACCATTATAAATTAAAGTAGACACTGACCTCTATTATGATAGGGAGCATGGTGATATGAGAGTATTCTAAAGAGAGTAGAAGATTAGCATATATTACAAAATTATCTAGTTTAGAAGAACAGTGAAGAAATGTTTTTCTGAGAAACAATACTTTCATGATTCTCTAATAGATGAAGGATTCCTCAGAGGCCAGAATTTCTCATTAATCACATCCTTAAATAATTTCCCTATCTTTAAGACACTTGCTATAAATAAAAAAGGCACATTGTGCTTTTTTGTATTTAAGATACAATACTATAGTTGAGAATTTTTTTACCTAGTAGAATGGCTCTAATTTTACAAAAATAAAATCATAAAGATTTTAATGGAAGTTCAACAATATTCAATATTATGGGCAGATTTTTTATCACATATTGTATAGATAATTATTCACCACTATTTTATTAACCATGTTGAAGTAACTGGGATAAAAGACCCTTCAAAATTGAAACTGATTTATCAGGAATTAACAGTTAGGGAAAAAATTGCTAGTTCTTACAGCTTTTCAAGTCATATCAGTTGAGATATATTTCTCACCCTAAAATATCTGTCTGTTTTAATATATCTTATATGAGTTCTAACAAGTACAATCATGGAACAACTTCCAACATATAAACTTTGCCCACAATAGCATGCACTTTCTTTTTTCCCTTCTAGGACCACCCCCAGATCTTAGCATTATAGACCTAGTGCCCACAGTCCTGTCTAATTGGGGGAAACCACATCTCCAGGGCATGACACTGTGTAACCTTTGAACCTGAATTATTTCAATCAGCATTCTGCCTGTTCCTATACTGGTAGTTCACTCATTTTTATACCAATCAGCTTCTTGATTGGAATAATATTCTTACTATTTTTTAATTAATCAGCCAAGAGACATGGTATATCTTTATATCCTGGCAATTGTAAATAGAACTGTATAAAATATAGGTACATTACTAAAAAAAGATGTACATTATTTAACTATTCAGTAGTTAAATAAGTGGATCAAACAACATACTCCACATTTAAAAAATGGTAAGCTGTTTACTGTGCAATGCATGGTATTTACAGTAGCTCTGAATCTTCACTAGTACTAGTCATTGTTGTGAATTACATTATTTTACTGCAATTCTATAAATGCATAGTCATATCTAACAGAGACCTCAATTTTAGTTTCTCTGTGTTAGAATTTGTTTAGTGGATAAGCTCATAAACAGTTTTCCATTAATTTTTAAAAAGTATATTAGATTATGTTTTGACCATTAATTATTTACATCATAAACACTAATCTATCATGTTATTATTTTTCTCCCAGTTCCAAGACTGGATATACTTTTAAATCATGTGAAATTTTCAACCATTTCTTAGGCTTTCTCAGCTCTTATTCTGGTTTATTCAACCATGAGTGGCTTTTTTGCCCTTGATTATTAAAAGAGCACTGTAACATTACTCATCACTTACACACCCCATCACTGCCCTGGCTTATATTTCTCCAAGGTGAAAGTGTTGTTTCAGTCTTAAATTATGGACTATCACTGCTCAAACTACAAATAAGCACCCATCTCACTGAGAAGGAAAACAAAATGTTTCAAATGGCACAAAAATGCCTAACTAAAAACAATTTTTGAAGCATTTCAAAACCAACAAGGCATAATAGTGCACATCTGTAATGCCAGGGCTTGGCTGATGCAGAAAAGTCTGCATGAGTTTGAGGCCAATTTGGGCTAAAATATCAGTTCAAGTTCAGCTTGAACTACACAGCAAGATGCTGTGGCAAAAACACAAAAGCAAAACAAGACAGAATTCATGACAAAGCATTGTGAATGTACTCTATAGGATGCATTGGAAAAAGAGTCTGTGTATGAGAACTGTAATTCAAAATTTAATGGACTAATAGAGGAAAAGAAGAATAAGAATTTCTTTTATATTAATATCAGTTCGATATAAGGAAAAAAGATAAATTGTTAAACAAATACCAGTAAGTATTTCTTACTGGTAAAATGTAGAAAAATTAAAATAGTCATAATCATTAACATTAATATTTTCAATTTTTACAAATAATTATTTAACACTTATTTTGTCTCTAGCACTAGGGTATGTCTGATTCTCAAATGACAGATAAATTAATGTATGCTGTCTCTTAAGTCTGGCAAAGATATGGTAATGGACTATTTGTGCCTACCTGACAACAGAGGAATTCAAAAGAGTAGGAAATACCCAACTGAAAAAGAGAGTAACATTAATTCTGAGCAACTGTAATGAAATGAAAAGTGTTCAAGGCCTGTAGAAAGTGCAGCATATGAGAGTAGACTCAGAAAATATTTGTTGTTGAATTAGTGGAATTGTATATAAATTGCATTTAATTGTTTTTGTATGTAATTAATTTTGAAGTTGTAAAGTTGTCAAAAGAATGTACTTACAAGGAATTTCTTACAAGGAAAATATCTATAGAGAAACATGAATGGAAGAATAAGTAAAAATTATGCAGTAGGAAAAATAATATGAATAATAATTATATAATTACATAGTGTATATGAGTTTTTGTGTTGTCTTAGTTACTTTTCTCCCTGCTGAGACAAAATACCTAACACCCATAGTTAAAGTAGGAAAAGTTTATTTGGTTGACAGTTTTTGAAAGTTTCATTCCAAGGTTGGCTGACTCCAAACAAGAGTGGTATGGCAGAGGGGAGAAGCCTGGGACAAGAAGTACATGGGATGACAGGGTGGCAGAAGCAGGGTGGCAGAGTGGCAGAAGGCAGTAAAGCACTGAAGCAGTGAATCAAGAGCAAGTGACTGTCACAGCCATGTCTGTCTTGTATATTCCATCCAGGCCACAGATTTTAGGGTGGGCAAAATAGCAACCAGGGTGAGGCACCCTTAATCCCAGCACCACATACTTCATCTCAGCGTCACTACCCCTAGATTCAGCCACTTCTAAAAACTTCCTTCTCCTTCATGAGTACATGAAGGTTTTGGGGAGGCATCTAGATATAAGGCATTATGTTTGTGTATATGTGTACATGTGTACACATGTATGTGTCATATGTATTTCTGCATATGTATTTTTGCATGTGTATGTGTACACATGTATGTGTCATATATATTTCTACATATATACACATTTATGTGTGAGTTAGTGGACACTAAATAACATTTTGCAAGTCCACTGAGAATTAAAGTTTATCAATTAATAGGTGTTTCTATACATATAGGTCTCTCTAATTTCTTACAAATTTCAAATAAATACAAACTAAAAATAATAGGTATCCATATTTCATTTAATTTCATTTAATATTCTGAGAGGTAGGGTGCTAATTGATTTTATCATTGTGTAAACTTTATTCCATGTATTTGTACAACTCTAGATCACATAACCTCTTATATGCATTTATGGATAGCCTATTTCATTTAGGCTCTAAGTTTGTACAGCATGTCAGTGGTCTGAATAATTTAAACATTTGCAACCCAATGGTATTCATATATTATACATTAATACATATGCCAAAAATCTGGAGTAAAAGATTTTAAAATGGTACTCTTGAATAGGGCATGTACTATCAATGGAGTTTGCAGGACAGGAAGTTGCTCTAGGTAACTCAATGTGTATGCATAAACATAAAGTTCTAAGACAGTTCTGTACAAGACGGTAGACTTTGTAAATGCTGATCTTACCCTATGCTAAATTTATAAAAATATTTTTTTCCTTCAGTAATGCATTAATTTCTACTTACTATAATTTTTTTATTTTATGCAATTTAGAAAAACTTCAAAATACTTCCTAACATTTATTTTCAAATGCATTATAAGTGGAAATAACTTTTCAGCTCCATTATATCTTTGTAAGACTATCATCATATATGTGTGAGGCGAACGTGATAACCACTACACTATGGAAACCACCGATATATGTGATCATTTGTAAAAACTCTATAATGCAGCCCATGACATATTCAATCAACTTAGGTTCAATTCAAAGTAACACTGATGTACTTCAACAGATTATTTCAGAAAAGAATAACATTAGTTTAAAAAAATACAGTTCCAAGTCCAAAATTGACAACTTCACATTTTAAATATTAGATTGAAAATGAATTTCCAATGGACTGAGTATATATACACAGAGAAAGTCCAGAATAAAGAAAAAGAAACAATTGAAACTTTGTTTCAATAATCACATATATTTTCTCTAGTAATAAACTATAAAATTCTTCCATAATTGAATATGATATATTATTTATACATCTTACTGTCAATATTTTATTTTTATAACATATAGAATGCCAAATATTTTTCATGTTAAAATTGAATGCCTATTTTCTATTTTTGCATTGAACACTTTACAGGTTTTCTCTATTTTTGCAGTATGTTAGTGGTGAAACAGAATTTACATTTTAGGCTCCACATACCTAAAAACATTAATCAATTGTTTTATCTGTGTGCATATAATTTTATTGAAATCAACTTGTTCATTTCCTACTGCACTGCTACACTACTATAAATGCATCTATTCTACTTCCCACATATTGTGTAGTACATCATGCTTGTAAATCCTTATTATAGTTCCATGTAGAGGTCATATTCTTTTTTTCAGTACAGCATATATAAAGCTTTGTGTATTTTAGACACTATGCAAAATATTCATTAATACAAAGTGATTGCCACAAACCATCTAATTTTTTGTTTCATATTGGTTAAAATAGTCTGCTAATAATTTCATTAGAAAAATATTAAAGATAAGATTATAGCTTTTACTAAAACTAATTTATAAGTAGATTTACTTCTGTTTATTCCTTAATTTTTTATGGTATGCCTCAACCATCATGACATTTAAAATAATGCCAAAACACAAACATATATTTTAAAATAAAATGGCTAGAGTAGTCTTCACAATAACATGTATTTTTGAATATATAATTCAGTCCAATTATTAGCAATGTCATAGTCTTCTCAATGTGTATAATTTTTAAAAAAATAGAAATTTGCTTTGCCTATTTAGCTTCCTGCAAATACCATTATATGACAAAACATACTTTTCTTAGTAAAATACAATATTTAAGTACAATGTGGTTACAACTGTTTATGTATGTATGTGTATTTCTGTTTTGTTGTTTGCCTTATTTTATTACCTAGATGAAGCCACAATGAAATTTCTTCAGTTAGAAAACTAGACATTTATTTGGTAGTAAATAGAAGAGTTTCTGATTCAACTGATGTAATCTGACCTTGCCATTAGTCTAGCTGGAGGGAAACTATTTCTGTCCGCATTACTTTTCATTATTGCTGCCTTGTAGGAATTCAGTACCTGTATCTCTGTATAAATATGTGCCAAAGCTAAGGAGCATAACACAGAAAGTCTTTCAATATTCATTTGCTAGTTTCCCATCAATGCTACCACACAGTTTTTGTCCTTCCTAACCTACCTAGTTCAAAGAGGTTAGTTTAACTGAAATTTGAAAAGGTTACCTTCTGATATGAGCTATAGAAAACATGTGCATTTCTTACTTGTTCATCTAATATCCATGCATCATTATCATGTTGCAGATCACTTGAATGCTGTGGCAACTTCTTTTGCATTGGTACCTAGGCTTATTATTAATTTACTCTTTTATTTCTAGATTCAGAGAAAAGGAGACAATCAATTCATATATCACATAAACAATTAAAAACTGTCCTTTATCTGTATGCTGTTTGAAAAGATGAAGTGCTAGTATGAAGTGAACTGTCCTTGAATTACTTTCATTGGTAAGTATTAGACAGAATGATTAATTTTTTACAATCCAGACATTTAGACTGGGATCTTCAAGGCTGTGTTAGGTGCCTTCTCATCTTTATTATAGCCTAGAAACTGATAGCAGAAATACAACATTAGTACAAGTATCACATTAACAACAATTAAAGGCTTCATGTTATTACTCAGAGATGGTTGCTGCCAAAGTTGTACTTTCATACCAATGCCATTGTTTTCTTTTTCTTTCCTCCTTTAAGACATATTTTCAGTGTTAATATGTGATTGTAGTTAAAAATTAAGTTGCCATATTTTATATTCAAGGGTGACTCTGTGGAACAAAATGCAATTTTATAATCTGTTTTATTATATAATAGATGACTTCCTAATTGTTTTAAATCATAGTCATAGTTAATATTTTGTGTAATAAAGACAGACTAATGTTTTCTCCATCCTGAAATAATTCTTACTAGTACCATGAACTATTTAGTATCTACATAAAACAGATGTCATATTTATATCATTTTTGTATTACTTGGGACTGAGTCTACATACACTAAAATACATACATATTATTGCCATTTGTAAACGTCATATTCTACAACAAAAGCGGCCAGTGATGCAACTTCTTGTATTTGTAGTGGCAGCAAAGTATTTTAAAGCTCAAAGGAGGAAAACTCAGGTCAAATACAGATTAAATGTATTACACAAACAAACTTCACTTTTTTTAAGAAAGGAAACCAGTGCAGTAGAGAGATGCTACAAAATTTACATAGAATATCAAGTCTAGTAATTGCACAATGTAGTTCCAATGTTTTTTTTTTAATTTCAAGATAAAACTTACTCCAGTGCAGGTATATGTCCCCATTTCTTTTTATATTGTGACTGTAAGGTAAAGCTGATATTTTCCATGATGTTCAACATTATGCATATTTACACTTTTTGCATTAACAAAATACAATGTGGAAATGCTCAACAGATTTTAAAATAACCTTGGTTTCAGCACTTTCTTGGTAAGCACGAGGTGATGAGTTCAGTCTCAGTACAAAAAAATTCTTAAGTTATATTTGAACAATATTATGACTGCATGGATGGAGCCAAGAAGGCTTCCCAGAAGCATATGCATATACATAAACACACACATATGTCTGCAACATCTACTTCTAAATTATTCACTACTTTGATGGGATTCCATTTTTTGAGAAAATTATATCCACATGAAATAACTAAGGAGCATTCAACCAAATTTAGGACCATCTGTGTTCATTGTGTACAAAAAGAAATTGAAAATTTGAACTTTGAATAAAACAAACAAGGAGGCATGGTTTTTCATATATAAGTTTACACATCAAGGACTAAATATTATTTCCTTGTAATGAGAATCAGCTTAAATGTTATATCTGTACTTTACACAAATTAAAGTGATTTTTATTTTAATTTATCTGCCTTACTTAAAATATTCTTATAGAGTTAACCTAACATAGAAATATTTCAAATACTGATTTTCATTAACATATTCTGTAACAGCAGAGATACTCAACTATTGTTTTCAAATTCACCTCATTTTAATTTCACTTGACTCACATTTTACTTGCACTTTACCTTTACCTGTTAGCAGCAGATCACCATCTTATTTGCAGTCCCTAAGGTATTATTCCTAAAGCAATCTTTGACATTAACTAGCTCATGGACTTTAAAATGCATAAATCAAATTGACATCATTAGAATGATATTCATTTCCTATGGAGGAAGGTTGTACTGTAAGCTCTTCATAAGACATTTTGTTAAGTAACATTGACAAAGGAACATTTAAATTGATGTTAATTATATTACTAGTCACATATATGCATTTTTCTCTATTTTGAAATAACACTATAGAACTTCATTCTCTTTAATGTCACTAAATAAAAAATGTTTGAATTATATGAATTTATTTCAATAAAAGCAGTTCGATATACTGCTTTAGAAGACATATTGCTTTAGAAGAAATTTTACTGTCTGAAAAATGGTCTCAATTCTTAAAACAATTACAGTTTGAATATCTTATTGCAAATAAGGAGACAGGATACTTCATTAATTAAGAGGAAATTCATATGAAACCTCTGTACACACTTCAAAATAGTTTCTTAATTCACATTTGAAGAACACTTTCAATGCTAGCTTAATATTCTTCTGCACTTGCTCCAAATCTGATTCTATTTATAAGAAACATGTATCATTTCTCAGTGTTTATAGCTTAATGCACACTTTAGACTTTTGTTGCCTAATAAAAAATTCTATTTATGTCCAATTCTATAATCAGTTTTCATTTTTTGTAGATCTTTTTTAATACTCTAATGAAAAGTGTAAAGAATATCGAGTTTACCACTTTGGTAAACATGACAATCATATTGTATTCTGTAACTAAGGTCCATGTAGGAGACATCTTATATGTGAATTTCCATTAAATCCATACAGCATGTCTATATCATATCTTGAAATTTCTTCAAGATATAACTATCCCTTTATGCCTAATTCCAAATCAATTGTCTTGTTCTATAGTATCCTCAAACATTTAATGTAGGGAATGGCATGATAGCCTCACTGCTGCCGCCCCATCCTGCCCTCCTGTGGGCATTTAGTGCATCTGCCTACATTGCCCATGATCCTCTCTGCCTGGCTAGACATGACTGTGACCTATCTGGTCTCTCCACAACATCTTTGCCTGATGATGACAATTTCCTGCCCTCACCCTATATAAACCATGTTCACTTCCTCAATAAACGAGACTTGATTGGAACTGCTCAACTTGTCTCTGTCTCTCTTTCCTCTTGTCCTGCCCCTCACCCCCATTCCCTCTCCAGGTGAGACCCACAGACTGATCCGCGGGCCGGATTAATTTAATACATATCTGTCATAGGATTTTTGTCATACTAATCCTATACTTTATTGTTTTGGCTCCAAGTGTCTTGAAATTGATAAAATTACTAACAACTATGTATAGTGTTTCAGAGAATATTTGAAATGGTTGGAATTTTAGAAAGGATTGGATGATTAGTAGATTAAAGAGAGAGAAAATAAGATGAAAAAGCAATTTAAGAAAAAAGAAGTAATAATTAGGAAAGTAAATTAGAAAAGAAAAAAGGAAGGAAGAAGAAAATTTTGAGCTGAGGCAAGACAGACATAAATAAGGGAAGTAGAAGGTATGAAAGCCAAAAATTGAACCAAGGAAGAGGAAGAAAAGCAAAACAATAATTAAGGGTAAGAAAGAATATTTATATCAGGTAGAATAGTGTAAATGTAGTTCCTGTCCTATCACCTCCTTAGTTTGTAAAATATAGTAATCTTCAGCATATAATTGCATTGATAAATATAGCACACAAATAAATGTGATTTTTAATGTCTGTAATTAGCAATAGCATATAGTAATATTATTTTTGAATGAGCAAGTAATGGGCCTCCTGTGTTGATGTCATTCATCAGTCTCTTTGAAAAAAAACTTTTATTGAGGATTGAACTCATGGCCTCGAGCTTCCAGAATAATTTTATAACAAGTTAAATATTAGGGTATGGCCAAGAACATGGTGAGAGTGTGAAAATGATCAGAAGATGCTATGTGCATTTTGAATCTGCCAAGACAAAAACCATTTATCTCTGTAACCAATAAACAAATGAAAAGTGAAATACCCAGATTTAATACATAGGATTTTTAATAGTAATGAAAAGAAGACTGTTTTTTCTTCTAAAATTGAGAAAGCTGAAGATAATTTTTTTATTCATTATGACAGAAAGCCAACTACCCTACTACATTTAGGTGTGTCATGACTCATACTTTCCGGAGATAAGCTCCTTGGCCTTGAGCTCCATATCTTGCTTTGGTTCCCAGCCTCATGCTTGGGATTTTCCCCAGTCCTTAGCTTGTTTGCTGCCATGATATGAGCAGGTTTTCTATGCCAGACCTTCCACCATGATTTTTCTAACTTGCAGCCAGGGCTCCTAGAAAGAATCCATTGTGATTTAAGTTTTGTGTATAAGTGTTTTATCCCAAGAGGAGAAATCTACCTAGACAGACTCCCTTGCCAGTAGTGCAGTCAGTAGAATTTGTCCAGTCAAATTTCCTGCAAGATTTTTGTAAGTATTGACAAGTTAATTATTCAATTTTACATAGCAAAGAAAAGAGAAGACCCCAAAAATTTTGAAAATAACAAATTGGAAGTCTTATTCATTTTTTTTCCATTTTACTTTAAAGAGAATAAGACAAAAGAGGTCAGTACAGAGCAGATCGGAACCGGACAACATAGGCAACACAATACTTAACATTAAGACAACCGGACATTAACAATAGCTATCACAATATTTCTTTCCTGCTATAGTTGAGCATAGTTTTAAATACAATAACGTCAAACATACCAAAAAAGTATAAAACCATTCAAAGAGTGAAAGAATTACAGGGCATTCTGAACCAAATAACAGAGAATGATCAATGGGTACTATAATATCACATTTTCAATAAAAAATTTTTGTTTATACATTCACACATATTCAAATCCCAATAAGACATAATGTGATAGATAGAACCAATGGAAATAGAAGAATAGAAGCTTGGTAGAACTTCTAAGGACAGTATTAAATCAGCAATAGCCGTCATAATGTTTTGTTTTCTTCAGAACAGCTGTTCATAGCATCACGTATAATAAAGTCAAACAAAACAGGATACAACCATTCCAACTGATGAATGAAAACTTTGAGAGGCTTCAAAGCTATGAGATGGGGACTCATGATTACCATAAATTCTTATATAGTCTTACCAACTCTCATACTAAGGAGACTATATGGTATTTACACATGTGAGTTTGATTTATTTCACTTATGAGTATGGTCTCAAGTCATGTCCATTTGTTTATAAATACCACAATGTGATCATTCTTTATAGCTGAGTAGTACTCCATTGCATAGAAATACCACATCTTTTTTATCTATTCCTCAGTTGATGGGCACTTAGGTTGTTTCCAAGATCTGGCTATTACAAATTGTGCTGCTATCAACATGGGTGCACATATATCAATGTGGTATGATGCTTTCAGTCCCTCTGGGAATATGCCCAGAAGAAGATAGCTGGGTCAAATGGAACCTCCATACCCAGCTTTTTGAGGAATCTCCATACTGACCTCCACAGTGGTTGCACCAGTCTACACTCCCACTAACAGTGCAGAAGAGTTCCTTTTCCCCCACAGCCTCTCCAACACTTTTTCTTGGTAGTCTTTTCTATCTTGGCAAATCTTTCTGGAATGATATGGAATCTCAGTGTGGTTTTAATTTTCATTTCTCTCATGACTAATGATGATGAACATTTTTTCATGTATTATTTGCCATTCATATTTCTTCATCTGAGAACTGTGTATTTACTTCAGATGCCCATTTTTGGATTGGGTCTTTGAATTTTGAGGGTCTGATTTTTTTAAATTCTTTATAAGTTCTAGACAGAAGTCCTTTGTCTGAGGGACAGTCCATGAAGATTTTTTCCCAATTTGTGGGTTTTCTTTTCACTCTGCTGGAAATCTCTTTTTATGTGCAGAAACTCTTTAATACGATGTGGTCCCAGTTATTGATTCTGAGAAGTATTTCCCATGTAGTGTGATCCTTGTTCATGAATTCTTTTCCTACCCTTATATCTTTGAGATTTTTACCCACTTTGTCTTCAAGCAGATTTAGTGTTTCTGTATTAATGTGTCGATCTTTGATCCATTTAGATTTTAGTTTAGTACATGGTGATAGGCATGGGTCTACTTTTAGTCTTCTGCATATGGTTAACCAGTTTTTCCAGCACCATTTGTTAAAGAGACTGTCATTCTTCCAGTGAACATGTTTGGTCCCTTTATAAAAGATAAGGAAGTTGAGTGAGTTTGTGGTTGTGGTTGTATCTTCCAATCTGTTTCACTGATCTTCAGATCTGTTTTTATTCCAGTACCATGTTGATTTTATTACTGTAGCTTTGTAGTATAATTTCAAGTCAGGGATTGTGATGCCTCCTGCCTTGCCTTTGTTGCTTAGAATTGCCTTTACTATTCTAGGTTTCTTTTGGTTACAGATGAATTTTAGGAGTGATTTCTCTAGATCTATGAGGTATGTTAGTGTTATTTTGATTGGGATTGCATTGAATCTGTATAGTAATTTCAGGATAATGACCATTTTCACAGTGTTTGATTTTTCTATCCATGAACACAAGTGTCTTTCCATTTTCTAAGGTCCTCTTTGATTTCCTTTTTCTGGGTATTATAATTTTCACTGTATAGGTCTTTTACTTCTTTTGTGAGATTAATTCCTAAGTATTTCATTTTTTTTTGCTGCTAGTGTGAAGTGTGTGGCTTCTCTTATTTCTCTCTCAGTACTTTTGTTTTTAGTGTACAGAAATGCTATTGATTTTTGAGTATTGAGTTTGTATCCTGCTACCTTGCTGAATTTATTTATTATATCTAGGAGTCTTTCAATAGAGTTTTATGGGTCTTTTATGTACAGTATCATGTCATCTGCAAATAATGATAATTTAACTTCCTCTTTTCCTATCTTTACTCCTTTTATTTCTCTTTCCTGTCTATTGCTCTGGATAGTTTCCAGTACTATGTTGAATAGGAGCAGTACAGGGGACATCCTTGTTTTGTACCTCATTTTAAGGTAAAGGCTTTCAGTTTTTGGCCATTTAATATGATACTGGCTGTTGGTTTGTCATAGATGGCCTTTATAATATTGAGGTTAAAGACCCTCTGTTCCAATTCTCTGTAAGGTTCTTATCATGAATGAGTGTCAGACCTTATCAAAGGCTTCTTCTGCAACTATAGAGATGATTGTGGGGTTCTTACTTTTGGCTATATTGATATGATGAATTACGTTTATTGATTTGCGTATGTTGAACCATCCCTGCATTCCTAGGATGAATCCTGCTTGGTCATGGTGTATAATCTTCTTGGTGATTTGCTGCATCCTGTTTGCCAATATTTTATTGAGAATTTTTACATCTATGTTCATTAGGGAGATTGGCTGATAATTCTCTTTTTTAATTGGGTCTTTCTCTGGTTTTGGTACTACAGTGATATTTGCTTCCAGGAATGACTTAGGAAGAATTGCTTCCCTTGCACTTTCATTGAAGAGTTTAAGGAGTGTTGGAATTAAGTCTATGTGTTTTTTTGGAGAATACTGCAGTGAATCCATCTGGTCTGGACTCTTCTTTGTAGGCAAGGACTTAATTACATTTTCAATTTCATTAATAGAAATTGGGTTATTCAGCAGTTTTACATCTTCCTGATCCAACTTTGGTAGTTCATATGTATCTAAGAATCTGTGAGAGTAGAGGTTTTCAACATAGGTGTTGATGATCTTCTGTATTTCCACCGAGTCTGAAGCAATTTCACCTTTTTCATTCCTTATTGCATGAATTTGAATTTTTTCTTCCCTTTTTTTAATAAGGTTGGACAGGGGCTTATCAATTTTATTTAGTCTTTCAAAGATCCAACTTTTTGATTCATTGATCATTTGTACTGTTTTTTAGTCTCTATTGAATTAATTTCTGCTCTAATCCTTATAATTTCCTCCCTTCTTTAGGCTTTTGGCATGGCTTGCTCTTCTTTTTCTAGATGTTTGAGTTGTAGCATCAGGTTGTGTATTTGTGTTCATTCTGTCTTCCTGATGTGGGAACTCAGTGCCATGTATTTTCCTCTTAGTACTGCTTTCATTGCATCCCACAAAATCTGGTAAGTTGTGTTTGTATTTTCATTTACTTGTTGATATTGTTTAATTTTTTCTTTAACTTCTATAGTGACCCACAGATTGCTTGAATGTATTATTCAATTTCCATGTGTTTGTACATTTTTTGCAATTTCTTTTATCATTAATTTCTAGTTTCATGGCACTATGATCCAATTACATGCATGGGATAATTTCAATTCTTTTGCATTTACTTAAATATGTTCTGTGGGCTACTATATGGTCTATTTTAGACAGTGTCCCATGTACTGCAGAGAAGAAGGTATATTCTGATGTTTTTGGATGGAACATTCTGTATAAGTCTATCAAATCCATTTGTTCACAGGTGTGATTCAGTTCTGTTATGTCTTTGCTGATTTTCTGTCTAGTTTATCTGTCCCTCTGCATCAATGGTGTGTTAAAGTCCCTGTAATAATTGTGTTATTGCATATTTGATTTTTCATTTCTGTTAGTATTTGCTTCATATAGCTGTGTGCTCAGGAATTTGGTGCATATATAGTTAAGATTGTTATATTTACCTCTTGAAGTTTTCCCCTAACTATTATGTGGTGACCTTCTTTATCTCTTTGGATCATTGTTAGTTTGAAATTCATATTGTCTGCAAATAGGATGGCTACTCCCACTTTTTTTTGGTTTCCTGTTGCATGAAGTATTGTTTTCCATCCTTTGACTTTCAGTCTATGAGTGTCCTTTTGGTTTATTGGATTATGGATTTCTTGTAGACAGCATATGGTTGGATGTTGTTTCTTGATCCATTCTGTGAGTCTGTTTCTTTTGATTTGTGAGATGAGGCCATTTACATTAATGGTTATAACTGTTATATTTTTATTTATTGTTGACATGTTCTCTTTCTGCTGTTGTATCTTTATCTTTCCATTCCATTTAATTGACTGCCTTGCTTGGTGGTTTTATCCCTCATGTATATAGAATGTCTTTCAGTATTCTTTGTAGGGTTGGTTTGGTGTTCATGAAGTTCTTCAGCTGTTCTTTGTCATGGAAGTATCATATTTCTCCATCCATTTTGATGGACAGTTTTGCCAGGAATGTCAATCTGGGTTGGAAGTGGTTTTCCTTTAGGATCTGAAATACTTCACTCCATGCTCTTCTTGATTTCATTGTTTGTGTTGAGAAGTCTGCCGTGATTCTGATAGGTTTTCCTTTATAGGTGATCTGTCTTTTCTCTCTAACAGCTTTTAGTATTCTTTTCTTATGGTGGATTTCTGGGATGGTGATTATTATGTTTCTGGGTGTAGTTTTATTTTGGTTTTGACTGTTTGGAGTTCTATATGCTTCACTTATCCAAATGTCAGTTTCTCTTCTCATATTTGGGAAGTTTTCAGCTGTTACTTCTGTAAATATCCTCTTGATATCACTTGGGCTGTCCTCTTCTTTTTCATTTATCCCTATTAGTCATATGCTCTTTTTCTTTGCATCATCTTGCAGGTGTTGAATTGTTATTTCCTGATTCTTTGTTATTTTTAAGAGATCTTTCCTTTCCTGTTCACTGGCTGAAATCTTATCTTCAAGGTCTGAAATTCTATCTTCACTTTTATTGAGGCAGTTTTGGCAGCTTTCAAATGCATTTTTGATTTTCTGTATATCTCTTTGATTCTGCTTTATGTATCCTGGTTGTTTCTTATAGTGTTCATTCAGAGATTCTATCTGTTTGCTTTGTTCATCTAATTTTTTAACTATGTTTTCACTATATATGTTCACTATTTCTTTCACTACTTTTATCATTTCTTCTTTTACCTGGGCAAGTACTTCTGATTTGAATTTCTCCATAGCTTCCCCTAGTTGCATCTTTATTTCTTTTGATATCATTTCAGACATTTCAGGTGTATGGCTTCTTTTTCTTCTATGTATATGGCTCCTAAGGTTTCTTGGGTTGTGCTGGAGTATTGAGCCTGCCTTTCGGTCTTTCCTTTCATCATTTTTCTATATTTTTTGCTTTGAGCAGTGTTCCAAAGCTTCCTCTGGATGTGTGGTGAGTTACCTCCTGCACCCTCAGTTCCTGGAGCAGCGCTGGCTTGCACAGAGGCTCTTGGCTCCCTAAGTTGAAAGGTGGAAGCTGGGCCTCATGAGCTGGGGCCCGCAGAATCTTGGGCCGCAGTCCCATGTCCAAGGGGGTGAGTACGATCTCAATGGCTGGGAGTGCTGATTTTAACATTTCCCCAGGCCAGCCCACACCAGGCTGTCAGGCCCCCAGCTCGGCCTCCACCTCCTGAACTAAGAGAAGGCCACTGAGTGTGTTGCACTAAGGCAGTCAAACACCCGAACTCCCGGGACTCAGTCCAGTGTACCTGGTAGCTATCCAGAAGCTCATTTGCCTGAAGCACAGGTTGCCAACTCTTCACAAGCCTGCCTTGTGGCAGCAGGACTCACCTTGCAGGGTCCTAATTCCACTCTGCAGGCTCTTGGCTCCCTAAGGCAGATGCTGGGCCTGGAGAACTGGATCCTGGGGAAACTCGGGCCACAGTCCTTTGTCCTAGGGAGCAGGAAAGATCTCCTTGGCGGTTAGTCCCCCAGCTTGACCTCTGCCTCCTGAATTGAGAGAAGGTAGCTGGGCATGCTGTACTAAGGCAGTGGAGCTTCCAGGACTCTGTCCAGTGTACTGGTAGCTAGCCAGAAGCTCGATTTCCAGGGCCCCAGGTTGCCAACTCTCCACAAGCCCACCTTGGGGCCACAGGACTCGCCTTGCAGGGTCCTAACTCCCCTCTGCAGGCTCTTGGCTCCCTAAATTGTAAGGTGGATGTTGGGCCTGGGAAACTGGATCCCACAGAAGCATGGGCCACAGTCATTTGTCCTAGGGAGCAGGAAAGATCTCCCGGGAGGTTAGTCCCCCAGCTTGACCTCTCAGCTTATTCATATTAAGCAATAATTTTAATGTGCTATTTTCACAATGACAGATATTATTTAATAACAAAGAAAACTTGAAAATAGATACATACTGATAATACATGGATCATTTGGTGATGGTTTCAAGGCACCTCAAAGCAGAGAGTCCTTTCAACATATAATACAGTATGTTAATGTCCTATGGTAAAACAAAAGGAGACCAAGAAAACAAAACAAAAGGATGAAAGGAGAGCGGGAAGGAGGAAAAAATTTTTTTTAAAAAATGAATCCTGGTACAAAATTTCACCACACAAAAAATTAATCTGAGTAGGAAAGTCCAGATGTGTATAGCTACAAATATTGTCTCTACAAGAAAAAAGAGGAGATAAAATTTCTGACTTTGTGTTGGGCAAAAATATCTTAGGAGAAAATGCAAATTATAATTATTGTAATCTACATACAAAAATCTTAACTTTTTGGACAATTGCTTTAAATTATTACTTTTTGATCAGAAAGTTATTTAATCTATGAAGACAGAAATTATATATTGGGAAAAATTCTGTACAAAACTTGTATGTATATTTTAACAGAAAATATACTATATATATATATATATATATATATATATATATAACAAGAAATAATATATGCTCATATATACTTTCACAGATTTAAAGGAACATAGAGAAAATATAAAGAATTCTCAATTTATACTGAGAAATTAAAGAGCTTATATAAGGAAATGATAAATATATTCAAACAAAGGATTCATCAAGAAAGACCTATATAATTCTAACAAATTTTAGGTACTAGACAAAATACATTTATACCATATATAACTAAAACATCAAAATTGCTTACAATGTGGACTAAAAAAAAGAACTCACAGCACTAAATGCTAACAGAAATGAAATGCTTATAAACTATCATTTGTTGCTGTTATCAGTACAAAATGACACTGGCCTTTTCAAAATCATTTGATGTTGTTGACATGTTTGTCCTATATTATTGGTGGCTAAATTAAGCAGAAATTAATATGCAGTCAAAGAGGGATTGGACAGTCAAGGAAGTGAGCACAAAAAATAAAGACATCAGAATTGTCCCTGGAGGTGCATCTGAGAAAGCTTGGCCCCGAGATAAACATGCAGCAACCACGCTACTTAGTTCCTCTGTGGGATAAGCAGTGACTTAGAATTACAGTATAACTGCTGTCACTTGGTCCAGTAAAGTCCTGCCATCAGCCACACAAGGATTACCAGAGACTCAGACTCATTCATTTCCCAAAATGCTTTTGCTCTTTCCATGTAGCCTTGTTATGTGACCTACTTTTCCATTGGACCAACATTAGCTAACTGGCTATAATTGTATTTTTATTGTATTTTATTTTTGTCTATAATTTGACCCACTTTGTACTCACCTCATGATTTTGTATCCATCTTGAGATTTTCCTCTATAAAACATTATTGAAGAAGTGGCCTCAGTAGCAATCCAATTGCAGCAGCCTTCTGTCTTTAAAGAGTTATTTCAGTTCCCCAATAAACTTTTCCTATTCTTAACTTCCTTCATCCTTTGGATTTCATTCTTTCATTTCAGAAGACATGAACTTAACTTATTTGACATCTAGAAGGTTGGGAATTATGTTTTTGCCTACATTACTGTATTATCATTCTTAGATAATTTCTAAGGAAAAATGAAATATATGTTCAGATATACAAATACGTACATTTACTGACACAGATAAATTTTTATAATTGCTTTATCAGTTAGTCTCCAAGAGGCTGAAATAAAATATTTATTTCAAATGACAAATAGACAGATCAGGAATTCAACAAATTGTAGAGATTATATATGTATATATACATATATACATATATACATATATACATATATACATATATACATATATACATCCAGCAAAACACTAAAAAATAGTAAAATGAATGAACTATTTACATATCAAGCTAATAGCACAAAATAATCACAAGTATTTTAAAGTAAAAGATGCAGCATAAAAATGTAGGTAATCACACTTGCTCTTTTAAGAAATTGTAAAAATTGTAACAATTGTTGTGGCAGAATATAAAACCATACTTGATTGAAGAATTGGTTGGTGACTATAAATTACTTGTTGATTTCCATGAGGGAATGTTAAGAACTGATTGAAATAAACTGTAATTTGATTATCACAGTGGTCATACAACAATGCATAATTATCAAGATTGTATAAAAGATAAACCACAAAAGTCCAAGTTTTACAGTATGTAAATTATAACAACTGCAATTCAATAAAGGTGGTTTATGCTTTAAAAGCCACTCAGTCATGGTTTATAATGCTAACTAATAATGTAAATGTAAAGACACAAGTTTTTATCCTGTATTTACAGTGAAGCTGCACAGAAAATTCACCTTATATTTATATAACCTGGTATGTCTAAAGGGGTAAATGCATGTTTTACAATAAAGATATTTAATATTCAATGAGTATTAAATCAAGCAACAAAATGGTAATTCAGCCCAGGGGGAGAAAGGAGATTGCCAGGTTGTGATATGATTATGCTGAGGCTGGAAATAAGCATACTTGTGTATGGTTTGACTGAATAGCATTTAAGTAACATCTATTGGGCATAAGAAAAACAAAAGCCCTGGGTAAGTAGGGAAGATTTTATACAGAGCAAGAGAGGGTTCATGGGTGGATAATTCAGCATAGTTCTGCAACAGCAATTTGAGAGCTCTAAATCTGTAGTGTGCTCTGAGCATGCATGGCATTGTTACCCTCGGAAACTTATCGTGCCAAGCAAAGAATTTAGATTTATTTCAAAGTAATCTTCTCTTGAGTGCCTACTGACTCATATATCTTACTTTTATGTCTGGCACATTGATGTGTATGCCATTTTCAGAATTTTTCAGTTTTTTCTAAAGTATGTTCATAGATAATCTACTTTGCCATGTTTTGTTATAATCACGGGACATAAAATAATGCTGGCTGCATGTGAGATAAAATACAGAATCAAAGTTTTTATAATAATTATTATTTTGTACTTGATTTGAGCTCTGTCAATAATATGTTAGATACGATAAATAGATCTTAAATTAAATACAAAAATGTATTGGAATTTCAGTTGTTCCTGATTTTCTACATAATTTTGTGTTTGTGTCTGTTTCACACAGCCTCCACCAACTTTATGCATGCTGATACACATTTAAATTCAATTTAGTAAATCTAAGATATAGTGAAAATAGTAAATTATTGAAAATTAATCACAAACTCATTAAAAAGCTTTTAAGCATTAATTTTCACTGTGTAATATATAATATAATATATCTACATAGTTGTAAAGGAAATTAGGGAAAATACAATACAAATTCCAGATCATAAGATTACGAAGCAGCTCACAAAATATTGAACATAAATTGGCTCAATTATTTACAGCTAATGAATCATATCTTTGTAGAAAAAAAAGCTTTCTAGATTGTCAGTGATTATTTACTTAGAGAAACAATTCACTTACGTCAGAATTGGAAACTAATGCAACTGGCTAGTCTATTTGAATTAGAGGGAACAAAATATCTGCATCTAAAAACCTATTGCTCAGGTAATGTCTATTTTTCATGATATTGTCACACTATTTATAAATTAGTCAGAAGAAAAACATAGACAGTACTGTATGATCCCCATTTTAACTTGATTATATAATCTAGGGAGGAATAGACTGTTTTTCTCCACTAATATTTGTCAAGCTGGAAGAAACACAGACTTTGTAGACTTACCTAAGTGACTGAATTATTAGTTAATTAGAGAATTTCATTGTTGATTGTATGACAATTTGAAAAATTAACATCAAAAACAAATCATAAGTAAAATTGTGGTCAATTATTTTGAATACCCTCCAAATTCATTCTGTATTGTTTAGCCTTCATGTTACAACAAAAATAAGCTTTCAACTCAGGGAACCAAGATCCTGCAGGGGAGTTAGGACCAAGCGAGGTGAATCCTAGTGCTCCAGTGCTGCCCCAGGGAGAGTTTGAGACCTGCACTCCCAGAGACTGAGTTCCTGTCCAGCTCCTTGGGACACTGGACTGGGACCCAGAGGTTCCACAGGCCTCAGTATAACATGCCCAGTGGCCTTCTTTCAGTTTGGGAGGCTGAGACCAGACCACACAGGGGGAATTTCAGCCCACTAGCACTGGCCCAGGGAGACATTGAGAACAGTGCTCACAATGGTTTCAGGCCCAACTGCCTGAAACACTGGACTTGGCTTGGAAGGTCCTACAAGCCTAAATGCACCAAACTCAGTGACATTCATTCAGTCCTAGGAGCTGAGGGTGCAGGAGGTGATTCACAACACACCAAGGAAGTTTTGGAACACCACTCAAAGCAAGGAAATATAGGAAAATGACAGAACAAAAGACCAAAGGCAATCTCAAATCTCAAGCCTGTCCCAAGAAAGCCTAGGAACCATGCACATAGATGAACATAAAAGCCACAAGAAATGACTGAAATGATATCAACTGAAATAAGGAAGAAACTTGGGGAAGCTATGGAGAAACTCAAATCAGAAAAAATCACCCAGGTAAAAGAAGAAATGATAAAAGTAGTAAAAAAATATAGTGAATATATCTAGTGAAAACACAGCTAAAAAATTAGATGAACAAAGCAAACAGATAGAATCCCTGAATGAACACTATAAGAAACAAGAAGAATACAAGAAGCAGATTCAAAAAGATATACAGGAAATGAAAAATTCAATTGAAAGATGTCAAAACCACCTCAATGAAAGTGAAGATAGAATTTCAGACCTCAAAGACAAGATTGTAGCTAGTGATCAGGAAAGGATAGATCTTTTAAAAAAGCAAGAAGTCAGGAAATAACAATTCAACAGCTGCAAGATGATGCAAAGAAAAACAGCATAAATTTAATAGAGATAAATGAAAAAGAAGGGGACAGCCCAAATGATATCAAGAAGCTACTTACAGAAGTAATACCTGAAAACTTCCCAAACATGACAATGGAAACTGACACATGGATTAGTGAAGCATATAGAACTCCAATAGCCATAACCAAAATAAAACTAGATCCAGAAATACAAAAATCACCATCCCAGAAATCCACCATAAGAACAGAATACTAAAAGCTGTTAGAGAGAAAAGACATCATCTAAAAAGGAAAACTTTTCAGAAACACAGCAGACTTCTCAACACAAACAATAAAGTCAAGAAGAGCATGGAGTGAAGTATTTCAGATCCTAAAGGAAAATCACTTTCAACCCAGACTGACGTGCCATGCAAAACTATCCTTAAAAATGGATGGAGAAATAAGATATGTCCATGACAAAGAACAGCTGAAGAACTTCATGACCACCAAATCAACCCTGCAAATAATACTGAAAGACATTCTAGATACACATAGGAAAAAAACACCAAGCAAGGCAGACAATTAAACAGAATGGAAAGGTAAAGATACAATAGCAGAAAGATAACATATCAACAATAAACCAATATATAACAGTTATAAACATTAATGTAAATGGTCTCAATTAGCCATTTAAAGAAACAGACTGGCAGAATAGATCAAGAAACATCATCCAACCAAATGCTGTCTACAAGAAACCCATCTAAAAGGAAACACATAGAATGAAAGTCAAAGGATCGAAAATAATACTTCATGCAACAGGAAACAAAAAAAAGTGGGGGAAGCTATTCTTTTTGCAGACAATGTGAACTTCAAACCAAGAATAATCCAAAAAGATAAGACAGTCACTACATACTAGTAAGGGTAAGAGATAACAATCTTAAATATATATGCACCAAATTTCAGAGCACCCAGCTATACAAAGCAAGTATTAACAGAAATGAAAAGTCAAATAAGCAATAACACAATTATAACAGGAAACCTTAACACACCATTGACTCAAAGGGACAGATCAACTAGACAGAAAATCAGCAAAGAAATAGCAGAGTGAATCACACCTGTGAACAAATGGACTTGATAGATGTATACAGAGTGTTCCCTCCAACAACATCAGAATATACATTGTTCTCAGCAGTACATGGGACCTTCTCTAAAATAGACAATGTACTAGCTCACAGAATATATTTAAGTGAATGCAAAAGAATTGAAATTATTGTATGCATGTTATTGGATCATAGTGCCATGAAAGTAGAAATTAATGATAAAATAACTGCCAAAACCCCACAAACACATGGAAACTTATTAATACACCCTTGAATAATCAGTGGGTCACAGAAGCAATTAGAGAAAAAAATTAAACAATATCTATAAGCAAACGAAAATACAAATACAACTTAACGGAACTTGTGGGGTGCAATGAAAACAGTCCTCAGAGGAAAATTTATTGCACTGAATTCCCACATCAGGAAGACAGAACAAACACAAATAAACAACCTAATGCTATACTCAAACATCAAGGAAAAGAAGAGTGAGCCAAGCCCAAAGCCAAAAGAAGGGAGGCAATTATAAAGATTAGAGCAGAAATTAATGCAATAGAGACTAAGATAGCAGTATAAAGGATCAATGAATCAAAGAGTTGGTTCTTTGAAAGAATAAATAAAATTGATAAGCCCCTAGCCAAACTTATTTAAAAAAAGGAAAGAAAAACTCAAATCCATGCAATAAGGAACAAAAAAGGTGAAATTACTACAGACTCTTTGCAAATACAGATCATCAACACCTATTTCAAAAACCTCTATGCTCACAGGTTTGATAACACCAAAGAAATCGACAGATTCCTAGATATATATGAACTACCAAAGCTGGGTCAGGAAGATATAAAACTGCTGAATAACCCAATTTCTATTAATGAAATTGAAAATGTAATTAAGTTCTTACCAACAAAGAAGAGCCCAGGCCTGGAAAAATTCATTGCAGAATTCAACAAGAAATACAAAGAAGACTTAATGCCTACACTCCTCAAACTATTCAATGAAATCAAAAGGGAGGCAGTTCTTCTTAAGTCATTCCGGGAAGGAAATATACCTCTAGTGCCAAAACTTGATAAAGACCCAACTAAAAAGGAACTATAGACCAATCTCCCTAATGAACATAGATGCAAAAATTCTCAATAAAAAATTGACAAACAGGATGCAGCAAATAATCAAGAAGATTATACATCATAACAAAGTGGGATTCATCCCAGGAATGCAGGGATAGTTAAACATAGGTAAATCAATAAATGTAATCCATCATATCAAAAGAGCCAAAAGTAAGAACTACATGATCATCTCATAGATGCAGAAAAAGCTTTTGATAAGGTCCAACACTCATTCATGATAAGAACCTTACAGAGAATTGGAATAGATGGCCATCTAAGACAAAGGAAAGCCAGGATCATACTAAATGGACAAAAACTGAAAGCCTTTACCTTAAAACCAAGAGTCAATACTCAAAAATCATTCGCATTTCTATATACTAACAACAAAAATACTGAGAGATAAATAGCATTTCTATATACTAACAACAAAAATACTGAGAGATAAATAAATAAAGCCACACCCTTCAACTTCACCTAAAAAATTAAATACTTAGGAATTAATCTCATGAAAGAAGTAAAAGAGCTATACAAGGAAAATTATAATACCCTGAAAAAGGAAATCGAAGAGGACCTCAGAAAATGGAAAGATATCCCTTGTTCATGCATAAGAAGAACACATATTGTGAAAATGACCATTCTCCCAAAATTAATATACAGATTTAATGCAATTCCAATCAAATAACCACTAACATACCTCATAGATCTAGAGAAATCACTTCTAAAATGCACCTGGAACAAGAGGAGACCTAGACTAGCAAAGGCAGTTCTAAGCAACAAAGGCAAGGCATGAGTCATCACAATCCCTGACTTCTGCACTGTTGGTGGGAGTGTAGGCTGGTGCAACCACTGTGGAGGTCAGTCTGGAGATTCCTCAAAAACTGGGATTGGAATTCCCATTTGACCCAGCTATCTTCTTCCTGGCATATTCCCAGAGGAACTGAAAGCATCATACCACATTGATATATTTGCATCCATGTTGATAGCAGCACAATTTGTAATAGCCAGATCTTGGAAACAACCTAAGTGCCTATCAACTGAGGAATAGATAAAAATGATATGGTATTTTTATACAATGGAGTACTACTCAGCTATAAGGAATGATCATATTGAGATATTTGTAAATAAATGGACACAACCTGAGACCATACTCATAAGTGAAATAAACTCACATGTGTAAATAGCATATAGTCTCCCTAGTATGAGAATTGGTAAGAGTACATAAGATTTTTTGATAATCATGATGATTATCAAAATCATTACATACTATGTATGTATTATATACATACGTACATGTTATATACTATGTAAATCACTACATAGCTTTGAAACTTTTTAATGTTTTCATTCATCAGTTGGAATAGTTTTATTCTGTTTTGTTTGACTTTATTTTGTGTGATGGTATGAACAGCTGTTTTGAAGAAAACAAAATGTTGTTGCATCCACTGCTGATTTCATATCTTGCTGCATTGCAGCAATGATTAAATGATTGCTGATTTAATCGTCTTGCTTTGAAGTCCTACCATGCTTTTATTCTTCTATTACCATCAGTTCTATCATGTTGTATCTCATTGAGATTTTAATACATGTGATAGTATAAACAATTTTTTTATTGAAAATGAGATATTATAGTAGCCATTGGTCATTTTCTGTTATTCGGTTTAGAATACCCTGTAATTCTTTCATTCTTTTGAATGGTTTTATAATATTTTTTTATGTTTGTTATTATTGCATTTGAAACTATGGTCAATTATAGCAAAGAATGAGATATTATGATTGCGACTGTAAATATCTGGTATCTTGTTATAAAAATAAATAAATAAATAAACTTTTTATTGCTGTGTAATTTTTATTGTTCAGAATGTTTTAACACAGATGCTAATGTATTTTGAAATGTAAACATGTAAAATACTGTACAAATATTCAAGCATGTCTATCCAGTATCTTAGACAGGTTTTAAAATCCATTACCTCTGACATCACAGCTTCCTCGGAGTTTCATTTTTTTCTGTTGTAAAAAGTATCTATATTGAATAAGAAGGATTTATTTTAGCCTCGTGTATACTATTTTTCCTGTAACTTTTTTTTAACATTCTACTCTGTTTTTACCATAAATAAAATTTATACTGGTATCGTAATAGACTGTGATTATTCCATGATCAAAATTAAGTAGAAAATGAATTCAATTAAGATTAAGATTTAGGAAATATTTAATTTGTTATTGAGACATTTTTATGCAGTTTAACATTTGCCACATTAGGCATTACTTGCTTTTTCTAATTTTATTTGATTTTATAGACACATGAATATACCTATACATATACTTACTTAGTTTTATCTTGATTGAGATATAAACATTCCGCACAGGCTAACAAGGAAATATTAATTAGTGTTGAGGTGGTAAGGAAAGGGTTTATGAAAGCAAAATATCAAGATAAATTCTATCAGGTTGCATTTATCATGCATGTCTGAGACCCTCAGCCTTGATTGCATGGAAAAGTCTTTGTTTTACACAGCAGGAAACATGCTAGAACAATATTTTCCATTGTTTGCCACTGGATCAATTTTATTCATACTTTTCATTCACTTCCTAGTTCATTTTCAGAGTAAACATCTGTCAATTTAAAATACCTTGAAGATAAACATTTACATTATTTTCAAATCAGTTTCCAAATTTTTTCAAATTAAATATTCAATAATAGTGACAATATTTGAAATTACATAATTAAATGTAAATAAATATGAAATTCCTACTGAATATTTCTATACATACATTTAAGAGGATACAAGGTATTTAAACTTAAAATACATTTTAAGTATTTATTGACCAAAAATTGACTTTTCTTTCATTTTGGTAGTACAATAAATAATATTAATATCCAATGCTTTATCAGCGTACATATTGAAATTTTACTTTAAATAAAAATAAAACTGTTCCTGGCTTGAACTTCATTACATGACAATTGTATTGTATTTCAAAATTAGCATTTTGTTTAGATGGTAGTGAATATTTCATGCATGGCAAGTTGAAAGTAATTACATTAAAAATAGCCAGGGGCAGCCCACTGGAGAACACTTCTGTCTCTCTTTCAGACAGAACCTTTTTTTCTCTCAATAAACATAATTGCTCCTAAAAAAAGATAGCCAGATGTTTCACTGATTGAATGTTACATTATAACATTTATAATTTTTTTCACTTTTTCCCACATTCTAATATATATTTATTTTCAACCAATACTTTTCACCAAAATGTAATACTGTTTTGTTATCAATTATTTATTTGCAGTCCATCAATTAATCTTTGAATTCTTTCAAGTTTTATTACTCCCTGCCCTATTTTCCGCATTAACCTGTCTCCATGACTCTGAAAAATGTTAAAATAAGGATTACAAGAAAGTAAATACCTTATTTATAAACAACTATCAATTCATTTGTCATGTTTTTTCTGTCTTACATTATTCAGCATGAGAATGATAATGTGTACCACAGGCCTCTATTTTTCAACTCGTTTTTTAGATATTTCTCTTGTATTCAATTTTACAAAGCAATTATCTCAAAACTGATCAAAGCCAATAAATTACTTTATTTTGTCATCATTTTAAATTTCCTCTTGGCATTTTGCTAATTTACCATCTCCATTCACCTTTAAATCTTTTCATTTTGCATTTTTGATGTTAGATGAGAATTTATTAAATACATTATTTTTTAATTTATTCCTTAAATTATTTGGTCTTGTTTGCCTGTCATTGTAATTATAACCTTTAATTTTTTCTTATTTTGTCTTACATTCTCAATTATTACATCAATTTTAATATGATATGACTATGTAAGATTGCTGAATCTATATTGGTAGTTCAAACACATGACATCTTACATATAATTAACTGCCTAAGTGTACTGTATACCAATATATCATACTGGCAAATAAAGCTTTACTTTCCCACAATGAATTTTTAGAACAATTTTTCTCTTCCAAAATAATTTTCCTGCTGTGATTTCTCAGCTGTTTCTTTTAATATTTCAGATTGGATACTTTAGAACCCCATTGTGACAATCACAAATATCTCCAGTCATTAACAAATGACTCCTGTGAGAAAAAGTACCTTTAATATGAGAACCACTGTTATAGATTTTTAGAAGAAAATTCTTGTCATCTGAAATAAACTTTATTGATAAATAATCTATTATATTGGAGTGAAAAATGACTAGATTGTGATTTATTAGAAGACAGATATGAGAAAATTCTGGTTAACAATAAAATTTTATTGAGGAGGGCAGTGACAAAAAATGTACCAGTGAGTGTAGAAAAAAAAAACTGCATTAAGCAATGAAACACTAACATTAAATACACTGCTGACAGTGAAGTAACACTAGGCCAAGAAATTTATCAGTTCTCTAAAATTTGAAATGTGGTCAGTACTTTTAATAAACAACTAGAACTTTTTTTTTCACAAAGTTATAGGCAACGTTTGACTCTCCACTTACACATTTCTCATGGAAAACTATATTATCCTGAAGTGATAAATTATTACAAAGATTTCTTAGAAACCAACTGAATGCAAATAAATTGTAGAAAAGATTTCCCCATTTTAACTCTTACATAAGAAATATATACATTCATCCTAGTGGGAAGGATGCACTATAAGTGAACTTGCTGGAATTATTGCAAAGCCCACTAAGATATTTTTAGTTTCAGAAAATTTGAACTGATTCATGATATTTACTTCTAGAGATAAAAGTCAGCAGAAGACTAAAAACGTGAAAGGAGCACAAAACTATGTAGGCATGTGCACAATGACCACAGTTTGAGAAAATGATCCTCATTAAGCTATAAAATGCAGGGAAAATACATTCTTTCTCTCAGTCCAATTGCTAAGCTACTAGAGATATCTTTCTCTGTTTCTGCTCCCTGCTGTGGCTGCAGCATTTTATAAACTGGTATAGTGTTATTTCAGAAGTAAAATAGTACATTTTTGCTATATGCAAACAGTTCAGTTCATATTTACATCACACTTTTAACCTAAAAAGACAATGTACATCTTTGAGAGTATAAGGTTCATTTTAAATTTTAACATACTTTTCAGAATTATGAATTTTTTTCAGTTTGGAGTCTTTATACTGTTAAGGCCAAATTGAATACAGATCACAACTTGTCTTTTTCTGAGCGCCCAGGGGTGGGTGGCAGGGAGCTTGTTGAAAGGACTTAAGAATTGTAACTTCTTTAAGGCATAGATTTATCTATCTGCTAACCTTTGTGAGGCATAATTTCATTTTCATTCACTTTATGAATTATGAATAATAATGGCAGAGCAAGTTCTATTAAAAATTTTAGTGCCTCAGTAGGTGAATTGAATTACTACATATAAATTAAAATCCTATTCATAAAAGATACAGTGTTTTGTAGTAGTGTGTTTCTAAAATATATGGAAGTTTT
>PVJX010022732.1:0-30161 GCA_004027295.1 Dolichotis patagonum
GAGAAATTCACTTATATATACAAGTACTCTGGACTACAAGCATGTTTCCAAAATATATATATTCTGTTTTCAAACAGCAAATTGCATTAAATATTTGACTTGTATATGATATGCCAAGTTCTATTTGTGCATCTGACTCTGGTACTTAAAAGAACAAATGGTACTGCACATCTCAGCAATTTGAGAATCCAGGTCAATATTCAGCTATGCCATTTCAGATTCTTCCCGTGCTCCTGAAAACAATCACAGGAAACTGTACTTCCCATCAAACTGGTTGTTTAGCACTTGTATCACACCAAAAAGCTCTCTATGTCAAGTGATTATTAGAAGTAAGTGTGTAGCAAATACGCCAACTTACTTGATCTTTGTGAGGAAAGCTATTTCCAGATTTTCCTGAAAATATTCCTTTCTCTATAAAATATCAAGCCCTTTCTAAGATCTAAGTTTCATTCACTTGCACTGGAAAATGAGGTCAGTGCCCTCTCTATCAAGGTCATTGTTACCTGTTTGAATTCAGGTGGACCAGTATACAAAGGGAATGGTTGAGGTCCCTGTGTACTGGAATGCAAATCACTTTATTTTCTGGACCTTAAGTAAACTGTAGATAACATCCAAGCACTGATGTTTATCATAATAAGAAAGCTTTACTATCTAAATTGTGTATTATATTAAGCATCATAAGCAATTTAGTAGTTTCTAATTTACTGTTAGTATTAGATTGTCTGAGCTTATTAAATTTATGCCAAATTTTTAAAAAATATTATGTAATAATACTGTTTGGCAACTCGCCCATTGAACTCCCATAAAGTAATATCTTGAGGTATTTTACATAAAATAAATCCAGAGAGCAAGGAGGCAACTCCTCTTGGTGACAAGCGTAACAGTAGTGGGTCAGTGCAGAAAAACCACACCAAGGGACCTCATTCCCAGGGAAACTGGGCGCTCAGCTCCAGAAGCTTCCACGAAGGATTCGGCAGCCTTGAACAATCACTACCAGACCGGGACCCCCGAGAAGCAGGCATGAAATGCTAAAGGCTCTGCCGGCCACAGCAAAAGCCCACACTGAATCCCCCACCTTCAGGTTCTCAAGTCAGTGCCTCTTCCCAGTTAGAAAGGCTCACTTGAGCTTGATGGCCCGGGGTCAAGCCCTAAAAGTGGCCACAGATTTGGGATTAGACAAACAGCAAGGAAAACCAAAAAGGGCAAATCTGATGCACAATGCAGCTCTGAGCGTCCCTGCGAATATCGGCATTTTCAGATCCAAAACTTGTCGGTGATTAAATTCAACAAAAACACAATCGTACCTTGAATGATTATCAACAATAACCCAAACTTAAACAGTAATTCTGCATCTGCTATAAGTAGCTGAAGTTAGATAATTTTGTTTTCCTACTATTCCTTAAATTATTGTTTACCCAGTGGTGAGCAATTTTTTAACTAGTTATTAATTCAAGGCTACAAAAAAAAAGCCCTAGCGTGTACACTGTCAGGTGGGGTAGCGTAAGAGAATCATTTTAATACAGTATAAAGTGGGAATACGATCTTTAAAGTGTCTCTAACTTTCAAGAACAGAAAACACAAATATATTTTAAATCCAACTATATAGTATGCTGCGAGGCAGAAAAAGAAGAAAAATAGAGATAAACAGGCTGAGAAAAAACACGAAATATTAATGCAGGAAGAAGGAACAGGAAAAAGGGGCGAAAAAACAATGGACAGAAAGGAAGAAAGAAAAACTCAAGAGAAGACAGGCAACCGTGTGCCACCACAAAGGCCCACAGGCACGCTGGGCGGTGGGGGCAGCGCCAGGTATGGTTGCTGGGCAGCACGCAGCCCTCTCCAGTGGGCGCCGCTGACCTCCGTGTCAGCCGGCTCAGTGCCCTGAGATAAACCCACAGCAGGTTGAAAATATTCAGGAAAAAAATGACACCTGCACTGAACATGCATAGGCCTTTCCTCTCCTCACCGTTCCCTAAACAACGCAACGTAGCAGGACACCCAGTGTTTACACTGCCCTAGGTGGGGGAAATCATCTGGAGATGACGTACAGTGCAGGAGAGGAAAATGTAGTGAAGCTGTGCTATGCATGCAGGCCAGCTCCACACAGGGAATGCAAACGTTCGCACTGCAGACGGGGCCGATGGAAATTTTTTAATTGAAAAAAAACCAGCATATGGGAGGATGTGCACAGGTTTTATGTAAATACTACACTGTTTTATGGAAGGGACTGGAGCACCCACAGATTGCAGTGGATCCTGAGAACTGTCCCTTGAGGACCCCGAGGGATGACTGTGTAGGGCAGGGTCTTGGGGACACTTTTCAAATCCCCTGTGCTCTGAACTGATGACCCAGTCCAGGCAGCAGCCACACCCGCAGCGTCCTGCCCCGCCTGACAGCACGGATCTGACCAGGAAACCGCTGAGCGCACCTCACGGTTATGCTGGTAAAGGGAAGAGCAAAGAGGAGAACAGGAGACAGAACCCGAGGGCCAGGGACCTGCAGCTCGTCCTCTGATGTGAACCCACGACATTCGAGGCTTTAAAAATTGTGTTTGTGTATGGTATACACGTACAACGTGAAATATATATATATATTTAATAATATATTATGATAGTCTAGCAAATCAACATGTGTTAACACCCTCACACTGCTACGTTTTGTGACTGTGAGATAACAGCACCTCAAATCTACTCTCTGGGCAAATCTCTGTGGCACAGTGCAGCAGGAATTACTAGAGTTCTCATACTGTGGAGAACTACACGCCTCACATCTACATCCTACATCACCTCGACTTGGTACCCTCTGACCTCCAGCTCCAACGCCCTGCCCCCAGCACTGGTTAGGGTGGACCAGGGTTGACACTGCCTGGCTTTGGGATCTGCCAGAGAACTGGTGGCACACACTTCCGGGTGTGTCCGGTGGGTCATGGAGGACTGAGCGGCCTTGGGGTCTGTGTCTGGTCCCTGGCCCCTCCACCCTGGCCCTGTCGCCGTGGTCTGCTTCCAGGCCACCGTGAACAGAGTAGCTGAGCCCTGCCAGGCTCTCTGCCAGGATGTTTCTTGGAGCCATGGGCTGCCTTCCCTTATGGTATGACACCAAAGTGAGCCTCTGCTCCCTAAATTGTGAGTGTTAGATATTTGTGTCCCAGCCATGGAAAAGCTAACAGGCCTGGTAATCCTGGTTTTACTGTTTTTGTGTATAGTCTTCATTTTGTTTTGTTTTGATGCTTTTTAGATTTTACATGTAAGTGAAGCACTTTTCTTTCTGGGTCTAGCTTACTGCACTGAAGACAAATGGAAGGGAATATTACTCAGCTTACACAAAGGAGGTCCGCCTAGCTGCAATGATGACGAAATGGGAAGGTGTGTTTAACAACTGAACAGGAAAGGCCCGTTCATGAGTCTAGGGGGCAAGTCCAGCCCAAAGGACTCTTGTTTGTGGAAGAAGGGGGGTAATAACTCTACCTCCCACCTGAAAAGTACTCCACTTCCTCTGGAGCTATAATTCACAAACCATAAAAGGCATCCTTTTAAAGTACACAATTCAGTGCTGTTTCAGTATATAGAGTTGTACTTCCATTACCACTAATTCCAGAATACTTTTGCCTCCCTCCCAAAGAAATCCTGCACCACTAGCATTTGTTCCCCTTCCTTTTTCCTTCCCTACCAGTCCCTGGTAGCCACGAATTTACTTCTGGTCTCATACACTCTGCGGTCCTCTGTGTTTGGCTTCTTCCATTCAGCATAATGTTTACAGTTGTTCATGTTGGAGCACGCATTAGTATTCCTTCCTTCTGAGGGCTGACTAGTACTCCACATGGAAATAAGCCACATTTTCTTCATTCATTCATCAGTTAATGGACATTTGGGTTGTTTACACTTTTGGGCTATTTAGAAAAATGCTGTTATATTTATGTACGAGTTTCTGCATAGACATACATTTGTCATCGTGGTGGTTAATTGTGTCAGTCTGAGAAGTTAAGAGAATTTTTACTAAATCAGCTCAGCAATTCCACACTCTAGAGCCTGGAAGGTACAAAGGGGAAATGAGGAAGGACGGATCTGCTTCTTTTTCTTCAGAGTAGCTCCACCCTTTGCCTTCAGCATAGATGTCACCTCCTGGCTTCCAGCACATACACTTCAGCCTTCAGGCGCAGTCTTTGGCTTCCATTGCAGACCCACTGGCCCCGATACAGCTCACGGGACATCGCAGTGAGCTCCAGAACTGGGGCTGAGTCCTTCCGTCTCCAGTGTGCAGACGCCCTCTGCATACTTCCACTGTAAATTGACCTTGTAGAGTCTTATACCTTTGTATATCCTGCATTATATCTGTTTCTCTAGTAAAACACCGACTGATACACTGACTTGGATATATACCCAGGAGTGAAACTGCTGAGTCATATGGTAACTCCGTGCTAACCTTTTTTTGTTTTGTTTTGTTTCCATTTTGTGGTGCTGGGGATCACACCCAGGGCCTTGTGCATGCTAGGTAAGAACTCTACCACTGAGCCACATCCCCAGCCCTGTGCTCAACTGTTCGAGGAACTGCCCAATAGTTTTGTGTAAGTGTCCAACTTCTCTACAATCTCAGCAGCACTTATCAATGTCCATGAATAGGGTATAGCCATTCTAGTGCATGTGAAATGATATCTACCCAATTTTAAAACCAAATGAGTAACACTCGGCCAGACTGACCCACCCAGGCACAGCCAATAAACACTTTGCCCCTCACCTCTCACTCACAGGGGCTGCCACTGTGCAAACGAAAGCACAGAACTAGAAAAAAATATTCACTTCCCGTAAGTAAGTGGATCTCATCTCCCCAAAACGGGTAGAAACAACGACAGAGACAACTCAGTGCCTTTTCCCCAATTAATTCATTCTTCCTTCCTTGGGCAAAGTAAGCAAGGAAATTAAATGAAGCCAGGGTAGGAAAATAGGCCAGGGTAGGAGATTTCCCCCAGTTAATATTGATGGAGAGAAGTAAGGTAGCAGGAAACTGGGATAGATCTCATCCATCTATTCAGTCACACACTGCTGGACAGGTGGCAGCTTCTCTTATATGTAGGAAAGAAATCAAAGTATTAGTAAGCACTTAACAATATGCACTATGGCTCATCTAAGAGATTTAACAAAAGTGTGACTATATCAAACTAAAAAGCTCTGCAGCAAAGGAAACAACCAACAGAGTGAAGAAACACCCTACAGAACGGGAAAAATATTTATAGATCATGTGTCTAATAAGGGGCTACGATTCAAAATATATAAGGAATTCAACTCAAAAGCAAGCAAACAACCCAATTAAAAATGGGTAAAGGGCAAGCATAGATATCTCTCAAAGGAAGACACAAAATGGCCAATAGGTACATAAAAAAGTGTTCAATATCACTGATCATTATGAAAATACAAAGATAAGCCAGTTTTTTAACGTCTCTAGTTCTGGGGTTTAGCATACACAGAAAGGAGTCTTTCCTAACCTACTTTCACCCAGTGAAAGTAAAAGCAAGACATTAACCTCTTCCTAGCTACTGTGGCAAGGGGCTGCTGTAGCAAAGCAGAAAAATCTAGACAATTCTCTTCAAAGAGTAATATATCATTTTGTTTGCAAACAATTCCCGGAATACTTTAAGTGTCTATATTTACACATTTACATTTAACTTCAAAGCCAAATAGGCTTCTAGTGACTCTATTCTTCTCCAGTCACGTGACTGGAGAAGAACACACTGTGTGTGACGCTGGCAGGCGCGTGCATCTCGTGCTTGTATACTTTATAGCTGGAGATCTTGGGAAGAAAGCTTGCATAATGTCCAAAAACAAGTTTAACCCAGTCATTCCTACATAGCAATCCCCTTTTCTGGTACCCTACCTTAAGGTTCTCTTCGTAAACAATATGGAAAGCGACCTTTGTAAATTTATTTTTAAAATGCTTTAAAAGCTATGTATACTGTGTGAATTTATGCAAACTTTAGGGAAAAAATTGCCAATATGTGCCAAAAGTCTTTTTAAAATATACAAATTCTTTGACCCCCCCCAAACAATCTCGTTCTCAAAATTAACCCTTAAGCAATTATGAAGGATGTGTTTAGAATGCACCTGAAAGGCTTTTCCTCAGGGTTATTTGTATAGTGAAAAACAGAAAGCAGTCTCAATGTCTATGAGAATTTTAAATTACAACAACTGAACCAGAAGAGCGGGGGAAATGTGGCTTGGGGTACCGTGTTTGTGTCGTATCTGTGAGGTCCTGGGCTCAATACTTAGGTGATCAATAGTGAAAAAAAAAAGAATTAGAATATTGCACAAATTTTGAAATAAAAGCCTACAATATTATGCATGCATACTAAAATAATATCCCTAGAATTCAGGAGGCACAGATAAATACAGACACATAAAAAACAAGCTGTTTCTATTAATTCATTATCTATTAAGCAAGTAAGTTTGGGTACCTGTGCTTAGTGGAGAACATGGGTCATAAATAAGAGAAAAGAAAAGAACACAAAAACCAACTGTGGTGAACACATCTTTTCTTGCGCGAGCTGACACATCTTTTTGTTGTGAATTTTCATTGCCATCGGGAGGAGGCCAGGAGTATCCTGCTAATGATAAGGCCTCCTTTGGGGACCTCAAATGACCTCTGCAGGCCTATTAGCTATTCTGCTTCTGGACCTGCTGAGAAGCTGGAATTGGGTTCCTGCAGCCGGCGAGGCAGCTCGGTGGCTCCTTTGCTGAGTCTATAAAGTTCTCGCGCTTCGTCTACCGGGCCTCATGACTCAGCCTCTGCAGAGTGCAGGGCACTGGCGCATCTGACGAAGCTGTGGTTTGCACACACGCCAAGCAGCACCATCCCCACACCTGATCTAGCACTGCTGCTCACTCTGCACAGCACTAACTTTCAGGGAGATTCAGCAACCTCAGAACGCAGCCTACAGGAAGAAGTGACAAATAGTAAGAATAACACACCAACATTCCAAACTCACGGCACACCATGCAAAGGCTGAAACCTACTTCAAAGAACAACTGCGCCCACTGTGAATTGGATGGCTATAAATCCTGAGAAATGCCCCGGTTCCCTGGGCAGTGTTTACAATCAGGTTGCCTATAAACTTTCGCTGAGTGGCTATAGATTGAAACGCCTGGTTCTCCCTGTGCAGACAGAATTCAGCCGGTCCGCACGTGAAAGATGCCACTTTTTGCCTGACACTCTCCCTGGCAATCTCCAAGAAAATACATGCCACACTGTTTCCCATGTTGCTTTGTCCCCTCATCCTCCCATGCTGTGGCATCTGTGGACACTGCATAAACTGAATGGCTGTTTGGGTACTACCTACAAGCCACAGTTTCACTCCACCTGCTAGAGATCAGTGTATTTCTGACATACAAATTATCTCTCTGTTGCTTTAATTTAAACCTGCTTGCTACTGATTGATCCTCCACGAGAAGATGAAAGTTAACCTCCAACTGAAGGAAATCAAGTGCCCAATGCCCGTTATGCTCGAGCATGTTTATGTGGCCTCTCTCTGCCTTAATTATTATACAAGAGCAGTAATGATACACACCTCATGGAACTGTTGGGAAGGTCAGGAATGAGAATGCTTCCCAAAGCTGACTCTGCCTTGTCCCTCCTGGACACTGAAGTCACTTGCCCCTACCTAAATGGCCACTCGAACAGCCCATGCAGTCTTAAGATTCAGGTGCTCCAACAGTGAGAGCCCCGCTGAGCATCCCTGAACTGAAATCCAGGAAGTCGGAAACGTTCCGAAACTTTCTGAGAGCCAAGGGTATAAGACAAACGGAAAACTCGTGTTTAATGCACGAAATTACTTAACATGCTGCATAAAATTATCTGCAGGCTATGCATATAAAGTGTATAGGAAACAGAAATGAGTTTTGTATTTTAACTCAGGTCCCATCCCCATGATACCTCATTCTGTTCATGCAAATATTCCAAAATGCTCCCAAAACTCCAAAATCCAAGGCACTTGTGGTCCTAAGCATTTCAGAAAAGGGACAGACACTCTGTGCTTTATGGTACTGCTATGGAAACATGCAGCTCCTTACGCCATTCCATAAAGCACTGTACACATAACCCAAACCACGTTTTTTATTCTCAGTACACAGCATCTCTAGGGTTATCGCAAACGTTTGTAGAATTTGTAAAAACTTTTCAATAAAAACAGCGCCCTTGTAAAAGTGATCACGTGATTCGATGGAGACAGACATGACAACAATACAGGCTCCAGGGTCAGTTCCGTGATGGGCACGCTTACAGTGTTTCTGGACATGGCCACACATACCTTAGAATACTGCGGTTTCCCCTTTTCATAGTGAATCTCCACATAATCAGAAGACAGCAAGCCACTAGAAAAGAAAGGAAAACAGTGTGATTTTGCATCTAGCACAATGGAGGTTTAGATACAGCTCCACAAGCGGATGTGAGGGACACGAAGACCACAAATAGTTTCATTCTACAGCTGGTATAAAACCAGGTGGCCACCCAGTTTCTAATAGCATCCAGTGACAAATCATTTCTCAGTCTGTGAAAAGAAAAATAGAAGACAGACAATATAAGGGGGATTCCTTATACTGAGGCTCTTATTGGCATTAGGTGTTATCAAAAAATACAGCGGATATTTAAAGCTTAAAAATTTATTACAGTGAAAGACACATTGCCACTAATTCCTTGTGAGGTAACCTCGCCTCAGACACATTTACACCATAGCTCTTGCCTCCTTCTGGAAGTCCTCTTTCATGAGAGTCTTCTGTTGTGCTCTGTGGCTGCCTGATGTTCTAAATCCATTCAAATCATTTACCTTGCATGGTTCCTTTGACTTTGGGAAAGAGTTAGAAGCCGTATGGTTCCCTAGCTAATGAATAAGGAAGATGAGGACGCATTACACTGTTTTAGGAACCTGCCTTTGCACTGGACGACAGTGGGCAGCAGCATCCACTATATTTTTTTATTACACCAGATACTCATGAAAGAGGATTTCCAGAACTGGTTCAGAGAGTAACAAGAACAACTGGGTAAGTGTGTTCGAAGCAAAGGGAGTATTTCAAGAAGGATTAATGGCAATGTGTCTTTTAGTATAATAGCTCTTTTGTTGTTGGTGGTTTTTGTTTTGAGATAGGATCTCATTACGTAGTTCAGGCTGGTCTTGAACTCACTATGCAGCCCAGGCTGGCCTTGAACTTGTGTTGATCCTCCTGTCTTAGCTTCCCAAGTGCTGTGATTACAGGCATGCATCACAATGCCTGGCTTGCAGTAGTCTTTTTATTTAAACATCACCACATATTTTGATCAACCCTTGTATGCCAATTTAAATGGAACAAACTAAGCTTCAAGTAGGGAAAAGATAGGCCCTATTTTTAAAAAATCACACAATTGCACCCTAATAGTTGAAATTTCATAAAATGTAATCGCTGAGGAAAAACAAGCGTAGGCAACTATCTTCAGAGTAGGCTGGATATTAAATATCTGCAGCTCCTCAGATCCCATCACCCAGGCAGCCTCAGGCAATATGTAAACAAATGAGTGTGGCTGGATTCCAATAAAGCTTTATTTATGGATACTGAAATTTTAATTTCACACAATTTTAATGTGCAATGAAACATCACTCTTCTTTAGATTTATCTCAACCACTTAAAAATGTGAAGAACATTCTTAGCTTCCAGTCGGTACAAAAATAGGTCTGGCTGGATTTAGTACTACGGGCTGCAGTTGGCGAACTCCTAATGTAAAATAGTGGTTAAGAACACGGACTTTGAGACAGGAAGAACAAGGCATAAAACCTCAGTCCAGCCCCTCCTTTGTGGTATGAAAATGGGAGTTCCCTGACATGTGTCAAATGCAGGTGGTCCAAAGTGTGAACCTAACAGGCCACTGTAAGGGAGCAATGGAGCCAGAACCTATAACCTAGCACTAAGGCTCACTGTGGGGTACCGTGGCTGAGCCTTTCATTCCTTTGACTCAAGCTCTTAAAACAGATGATTCTCTGTGCAATGTGGAGAAGACAGATTTCTGTTTCCTCAATGGCCCTGGATTAGGGCACCTGGGTTCCAATTTGGACTCTGCCACTGGGAATGATAACAAATGATAATTTACATTCATTGGCCACTTACTATGTCCGGGCACTGTTCAGGGAGCTACAAAAGCATAAATTTCTTGAACCCTAATGGCAGCTGACAGACAACAGTATGTGCTAATCTGAGCCAGTCATGTACCCTAATTTTATGCCTTTGTTTCCTGTTCTGCAAAGTGAAGGGCTGGAACAGAAGACTTCTCAAGTTTCTTTCTGCTCAGGCCTTCTGACTTTCTATAGCTGTGCCCAGTGCTAAGTTCTTTTGCTAGGAAACCTGGACACTATTTTTTTAAGTGAAGAAAGGGAAGATTCAATGATTTTGCCTCATTTCGTGAGCCATACCCAGTGCATTCTAAAATGACCCAGTGAGACGAGCTGGAAAGGGATGGATTGGAGCCAGTCTGCAGTTGACCAGGAGTCTCAGTGAAACCAGCAAAGGACAATCTTCAAGACACAGAAATAAAGGATAAGCTTATCCTTAGATATGCTTCCGTATTTGAAACTATAAATCAAATGCTGACTCTACAGCTAAATTATGGCAGGTCTACTCCTTTAAAAAAAAAAATCTAAGTCGTGGTAAAAGTGGTGGCAACACATAGCTGTCTATACTTGGAAACCCCTGTCAGGGACAGAAACAGACTCTGTCATTGCTAACCTGCCACCCCAGCCAGCAGCACTGTGAACGTATGCAAAGGCCCGGGCTGGGAGTTCCTCTCCCAGGAAATCTGCAGCACTGCCAGCGGGGAGGCTTCTCCAACTGGTTCTAACTGCATCTCTCGGCAGTAATTCATTATTTTCAAATTTTTCAACAGCCCAACCACCAGAGCACGGCTAATTGTTGGAAACAAAGTTATTTTAGACCCCTGTTTTTGCTTGTCATTAAAAGAATGGAGAAAGGCATCTCAACGATTGGTTATCAAATCTGACAAAGGTCACTTTAATTCTTTTATTTCCCCCTTTTAAAGAGACTCTCACTCAGAGCCAAACCTTCTAGTGACTCTAGAGGGTCTCAGAGAAGAAAAACAGCTACTTTCCAGACGCCAGCAGAAACACAGCAGCCCGCTGTGCCCCTCCTGTAGCGAGCATCTGCTGCACCCCTCCTTTCCTCCTGCCCTGAAACGGCCTCTCGCAGCCAGGTGTGCGGCAGGCCCTGGTCGGCGGCCGCCAGGTGAGCAGATGACTTCCAGCCCCTGCTGCACCCTAGACCTGTACCACGTGCTGGGAGGACATTGAAGAAAGCAACTCGCTCACATGGAAACCGAGCAATATCAGCGCACGACGGAAGCCTGACCATCTCACCCTTAAGTAGCGTAATCTCCAGAAAGTAAGTGAACACCACCTGAAACGTAACCCAACTAACTATAAAACGTGTTGAAGCAATAGGAGTTTCGATGATGGGCAAGGAACACAGCAAAGGAAGACTGAAAATGATTAACTGTGCCTTCATGTTGTCTTCACCCAGCTGGAAAAGAACAGGTACTCTGTCTGTCTGTCGGTCTGTCTGTCTGCAGGTGAGCTGTCTGGCAAGCCCCGAGGCAGATGCCCGGAAGACATCTTCGCACTCTTTCATTTCCCAGTAGAACCTCCTGTTGGAAACAATGATCTTTCGTGCCAGTACTGATCTCCTTAGCCTGACATTTTACTTTGCTCCTCAGCCAGTCGGATGCTTGCTTCTTCGGGAATTCATAAAAGGGGCTTCTGAACACACCGCATTTCTCATGCAGGTTCTCAGGGAAGACAGGTGGCCCTCAGAATGAAGGCTGGGAGTTCGAAGCTGGGTGAAAGAGGACAGACAAACGCGAGTGAGGAAACTCTTGGATCCACTCATCTGCACTTCCGGTGACTCTGCACCACCAAGGTCATGAAAAGAATATGAACTATAAATCGGAATGGATGCAACCTTAATCAAAATGTGCAGGGTGAGGGTAAGTACTTGAAGATGCTGTACTCTAACAGCAAGGAAACCGAAAGACAATTTTAAAATGGCAAACGAGCCAAGAATCAGGTCAATAAAGGGAACTGCAACAGAAATAAGGTTGTTCAACCACAAATGCCATTTCTTCTTTCTCTTTCTGGCAACCTGGCAAAGCGTAAGACCTCACTTAGCAGCTTCCCAGCAGCTAGGTTAGGGCAGCAGACTGGTTTGTGGCTCTGAGAGCTGAGAAGTGATATCTGCCTCTCTGGCGTGACCATTAAAATCACTACACGACTATCCAAGCTCCTCTTCCATAGCAAACCTGGGCACCACCTGCTCCAGATGACACAGCTGTGAGACGGACGCAGTTTATTCCTCCATGATTTGAAGAGCCACTCAATTTGTATTCAACCGTAAGGTAAGGAAAGCTAAAATTTTAGGGTTAGGTCTCAGATTTCATGGCTATCACTGAAACACTGCCTACCCTCTCCTAATTCCAGGGTTTACCACAGAGAAACAATTTAGAAATTTATATTGAAAGAGTTTTGTAATCACCAGCAGACACAGAGCTGCTGCTACACCAAGGTTGCTACTATATCTTCATGCAGCGGAAGAATCCTAAACATTTCATGTATGCAAACAAAACAGATAAATGAATAGCCATGTGGCCAAAATTCCCAAAATCTTACATCTCCCATTATAAGAAGGCTAACAGGGGACAAGTCAAGAATCTCAGTAACTGGAAAAGAGGAATTCAGAAAATGGAAGGATATCCCTTGTTCATGGATAAAACTAACCAACATTGTGAAAATAACCATACTCCCAAAACTGTTATATAGATTTAATGCAATTCTGATCAAAATACCATTAGCATGCCTCACAGAACTAGAGAAAACATTCCTAAAACTCATTTGGAACCCAAAAAAACCTCAAATAGCAAAGGCAATCCCGGGCAACAAAAGCAAGGCAGCAGGCATCACAATCCCTGACTCAAAATTATACTACAAAGCTACTGTGATAAAATCAGTATAGCACTAGAAAAAAAAAAACAGATCTGAGGATCAATGGAATACAATAGAAGATACAGAGACAACTACAAACACACTCAGCCACTGTATCTTTGACAATCAGGCCAAACATGTTCACTGGAAGAAAGACAGCCTCTTAATAAATGGTTTTAACCATTAAAACAGAAAACACTAAATCTACTGAAGAGAAAGTACACAGTAATCTCGAAGACATAGGAGTAGGCAGAGAGTTCATGAATGAAAACCAAACAGCATGGGAAGTACTTCAGAGAATCAATAACTGGGATCCCATCTTTTTAAAAAGCTTTTGCACATCCAAAGAAATCACCAAGAGAGTGAAAAGAAAACCCACAGATTGGGAAAAAATTTTTGCTAACTGTCCCTCAGACAAAGGACTTTATCTAGAATGTATAAAGAATTGAAAAAAATCAGACCCCCAAATTTAAAGACCCAATTCACAAATGGGCATCTGCGATGAATACACAATTCTGAGATGCAGAAATACAAATGCCACAGGCTGGGGACTTAGCTCAGCAGCATAAGCGCCTGCCTGGCAAGTGCGAGGTCGTGAGTTCAATCCTGGGTACCAAAAAAAAAAAAAAATGGCAAATAAATACATGAAAAAATGTTCAACATCATTGGTTATGCAAGAGACGCAAAGTAAAACAACACTGAGACTCCATCTCACCCCAGAAAAAAATGGTTGCCATCAAGAAATCAACCAATAACAATGCTAGTGGAGCTGTGGGGGAAAAGGAGCCCTTCAACACTGTTGGTGAGAGTGTAGACTGGTGCAACCACTGTGGAAATCAGTGTGGAGGTTCCTCAAAAAACTAGGATTAGAGGTCCCATTCAATCTGGCTATTCTCCTTCTGGATATCTTCCCAAAATAATTAGAAACATCATACCAAAGTGATATATGTGCACCATTTATAATAGCTGCACAATTTATAATAGCTACATCTTGCAAACAACCCAAATACCCATCAACAGCGGAATAGATTGAAAAGATGTGGTATTTTTATACAATGGAGTACTACTTATCCATAAAGAAGGATAAATTTGAGGCTTTCATAGATAAAATGGATATAACTAAAAACCATATTCACAAATGAAATAAATCAAACTCACATATGTAAACATGATGTTGCCTCCCGAGTATAAGAAACTGAAGGAGTAAATAAGATCCAAAATCTACAATTGCTATTGTGAGATGGAAAGAAACTGCTCAAAAAGAAAGAACAATTGGGATGAGGGAAAGGAGAAAAGAAGGCAGGGAATATAAAAAAAATATATACAGAAGACAGCTAAGATAATTATGCTAATAATAAATATACTACTAATTATACTAGTAATATTATACTACTAGTTTCTTTTAGTTCATTGAAAAACCAGAACAGCTTGTGCTTATACTGTTTGATCAATTTTTCATGCCTGTATCTTGGAATCTGAACAACTACCTTGAGGATAATAATATGCAATGTATTAACCATTGTTAATTTCCTATTATTCTGTATCATTTTTTTCTCTTTTAGATAAAAAAAGAAAATATCTTTTTTTCTCTTTTATACACAAAAGATAATTTTTTAGATAATTACTACAGGTAGTAATGAAAACAGACACAACTTCAACTCATTATACTTACACGAACATAAGCTATAATTATGCTTCAGTCCTAATACTGCTTTTCTTTTGGAAAATGAAGACTTAACAGAAAAATGATTTTTCAATTACTATTTTTCTGAAGTTTTAGGAAGAAGTTTGACTCATACTATCTGCAACAGCTTTTACTTCAGAAGTTGCTTCAGCTAGAAAACACATACCCCTGGGAGAGTAAACAGTAAAATAAAGCTTTTAAGATGGGTTAAGAATTGTACACATAGAGAAGCTGGGATTTGAGAGTGCAGCAGTGATACGTGGAGTGGGTGAAAGTAATTACACGTTGAATAAAGGCTTTGTGGTGCGTTAACGCTAGGCAAAAGCTGAAGAGTGTGGGTCAATTTCACAGGAACAGAGCTGCAGAGAGAACAATCCAGTAATAACAGATGTAGGGGCTTATGTTTCTCGGGTGTCACAACAGGAATTTAATGAGCTCCTAAACCACGTGAGAATCTGCAGCAGAAATAAGCACTCCTGTATCTCAGGTGATGGGGCTATAGCACTATGCTCAGAAAATCCCAGGATACTGCAGACACAGGGCTGCACATTAATGTGGAAAAAAGAAATGAAGCGCCAGAAAAGGAATAGTAGATGATAGTAATACCACGTGATATTAAAGCTGAGAATCCCCACTCAACGGCTTGTTCCGCCAACAAAGCCAAACGAGAGCTCCTCTTTGAGGAGATGGCATGGGACCACCGGAAGTAACCACACATCCATTGCTGAGACCTCCCATGATTCCACAAATATATCAGGAGGTTCCTCCATGATAGAATGACAAATTTAGTTTTATCTCCACCAGGCTTGAAAATAAACTTTGAACAGAGAAAATTGAACCCAAATCCATCTTTTGAATTAAATTACATTTGACAGTCATTCCAAAGCTAATAGTAACTACTGTAGTTTGCTGACTATTGTTAATCAGGTACTTTTCTGACATGCCCAATGTTTGTTAACACAGCTATTAAACTGAGTGTACACATAGCAAAATTTGGAGAGTGGAGGAGGAGGATCCACTATCCACCTTGACCTCTGACAGCCTTGTCTAAAGGAACCAACTCGCTTGCAAATGCAGTTCCTGCCAATTCAAGACAAAGAACTCCCCACTTTTATCATTTTTCAGTCTATTCAGAAAAGCCACACGTTTGTTTCTACAGTGTTCTATTTTCCTAAGGTATGCATGAAATAGTCACAAGAATAAAGAAGAAACCAATGAAACAAACTATCAGAAATAGAGCTAAGTAAGGCAGTTGTTTACATGACAAATACACAAAAAGAAAACACAGTTCTATGAGCATCAGCAACAACAACATGGAAACCCTCTGGGAGGCATTTCTAACAAGGATGACAAATTTTCTACACATGCACATACATAGGTGGATATACAGATGTATCCATATATACCTGTGTGTGCCCACACATATATATGAAAACAATGTATAAGTAAACTTGGGTTTAAATAAATGTGAAGAAATGTACAAGTGAAGTTAACTTCAGGTTCTCAGTAAGAACATAAGACTCATGATTGAATGAATCACAGTCCTGACTCTCCACAGGAGCATTTAATAGTATAAAAATGTTTATTATTCTCAGCCTACTCTGTAATTCTGCTGTAATTCCAATAAAATCTCAGATGGGTTTTTTAATTTGACAGAGTGATTCTTGAGTCAATCTTAAAGGAAAAAGTACTTAAGACCAGCTCAAATATTTTCCAAATAAAAGAGGAGTAGCAAAAAGGACCTGGTATGCTTAGTATACAGTAACTAAAGAAACAGAACACTGGCCTAATTAGAGGCTTGGCCCAAAAAGCAGAACAGAAAGTCCAGAGATTCAAGTTCATACTAAAACCTTAATATGTGATACAATAAGGACATTTTAAATCTGCAAGAAACAAAAATTAGTGAATAAATATGTTTCAGATAATTGATTAAAAACATTTGAGTAAAGTTAAGATTCCTGCATCACTCCTGATACCAAACTGAGAATATATACAGTAAGACTATATCTGTTTTAATAAAGCCACAAATTTGCTATAAAAATACAATTGAACATTGGTGGGAGAGGCCTTTTGACGTATGATGTAAAGCTCTCAAAAGTCACAAAGAAAAACATAGATAAGATTATAAAAAACTGTAAGCTCCTAAAAATAATAAAACACATACATCCCATGACAATTTTCAAAATAAATATAGAAAAACAATCATAAGATACATGAAAAACAAAGAGTTACTATCCTTAATAGAAGATTTTAAAAATGAAAATCAAATAAAATAGCCCCAGAAAAGTGAGTAAAAGACATTCACAAAATAGAATAATACAAAGTGCAAATCAGGATAAAACAAGGAATACTAACAGTAATCAATCAAATATAAATGTACGATTGCGCTAACAATAAAAGGACTGTAAATTAAATAAGGGACCATTTTCTCCTCATCAGTTTAAAAATTGAAATGAATGATAATAGCAAGTGCTAGCAAAGATACAGGAGAGCTGGTACTCAGAGGCTAATTCGGCTGTGAGTATCAAAAGCCTTGTAAGCACATTCACGCTTTAATCCACAAATTCTACTTAGAAGGATTTCCTGAGAAAATAACTAAACAAAAGCAAACATACACACAAGTGTAGATGTAAATAGCTCTACATCTACTTTCACAGACACTTGGAAAGATGTTCACAACATCATTCAATGAAAAAAAATAAATGAGACAATACTGTTTGGTAATTTTTAAGGAACGTATATGTGTGTATATTCACACACAGGAAAATGTCTGAAAAGATACCTCGAGGTGATTATATTCCTAAGCCTGAAATGAGATGGGGCAACATATAGGGTAGTAAGATAAATAACAAACAAAGGACTGAGCAGACATCAAAGGGGAAATAAATTTCAACTAATATTACCCAGAGTGCTTTAGTGAAGCAGTAAGATTCAGGCAGGTTCCATGACACGATTTAGACAGGGAAATTTGAGCAGAAAAGAGCAGAACCTACAGTCAGGGACCACTGTGCAAAACAACTGGGCCTTCAATGACTGTGAAAAAGGCTCATGAATTTACCTGTACCACAACTAACTCCTTTGACCACAGAAAAGGCCAGGGGTGCGTGTGGTGTCCCCAGCCAGGGGTGGAAAGGCAGATTTGGGACCGGACAGCACACAGGCATAAACAAGGACCTGGGATTTCCAAAGAAAAGGGCAGTAACTCAAACCCAGAAGGCTGTTTATGAAAGCTGATGGTAAGCAGTGCATCCTGTGTCCACAGAGGCTGCAAGGACGAGGACCTGGGAAGGGCTGGACACAGAGAAGGTTCTTTTACTGGGTCAATTAGAGCCATCAGCAAGGTAATTAATGTCAGCAGCAGGAGAGATGGCAGGCAATCAGCAAAGACTGTAGGAGCAGGCCTTTCCACATGTGAAATCCCGTGGCCTTCCCCGTCCTCCACGCATTCAATTAACAGCTAGGGAGTGAACAGCAGAGAAAAAAGACCAGAATGAAATAAATGACTAACGAAGGTTAAAGATTAATTTTTCCCAAAATGTTTCCATTTCTTCAAATACTTTTCCTGAGAAACTGTTGGTGCGTACCCTAAAGTCTGCCTCTGCGGATGCTAGCCACACTTGGTAGTTTATGCTGTTTCAATAAAGAGGAAGATTTTTGCAAAAGCACTGCTATCCTTCCTGTGTTCCCTCCTGTGGTTTTGCTCCTCACGGGCAAGGTCTCTCCCCTGAAGTCTGCTGAGCCACCTTGAGGCTGCAGGGTAGCCGGTGGCTTAACCAAGATGCAAGACTCCTCTAAACCAAGCGTCCAAGACGCACGGGCTGAGGTGAACCTGCAGCTCCAGCAAAGGTAAAGCCACTGAAACTGTCACTGGGATTTCTTGGTACTATAAGAAAACAACAACAATCATGGTGTCCTGCATACACAAACCACAGCGAGCTCTAGAGCCCTGGGAGTCCGCCTAAGTAGGAGATGTGTGTAAGAAATTGTCCCAATGTGGCAATTAGAAACACTCCTGCAGTAATCTCAAATAGTAGGAAAAACAATGACAAAGCATAGCAAAAAGAAGAGAAGGAGGAAGAAAGAAGGGGGGAAAGATAAGAAAATTTTAATGTATTCTGTATGCAGATACAAAATTACTACCATACCAAACAGCACCTATCTCTTAAATTACCATTTAGAAAAATGACCTTCAAACAAACCACAGTATGCTTCATGGCACCAAAAATAAATTATTCATTGGGCTTTTAATTACTTTGAAAAAGGGTCATGATTTCACCTATACCACAACCAACTTCTTTAACCATAGAGAATTTTTATCCTCCTGTTATGTACAATTGAGTCATGATTTCACCTATACCACAACCAACTTCTTTAACCATAGAGAATTTTTATCCTCCTGTTATGTACAATTGAAACATAACAACAAGATAACACACTTCAGAAAATTATAGAATTTATGAAAAGAACTACCACCCACTAGTACCTTTCTTTAGAAAGGAGAGTTTCCCAACTAGCGTGGATTCCCAGATTCAGTGCTGTTTACTAGTGGGACCTTACTATTTCCCCCTCTGTTGCTTTCTTAGTCATTCAAGACCACCTGGACCAAGTAAGCACCCAGCAGCTGGCTGAAGTCCCCGCATTGTGAAGCAAGCTTTATCCTTTACAATACACAAGAATTTCAGATTATGGGATAGATATCCAAGGGAACTTCCAAGTTTAAATCAGTGAACGAGTGCATGACCGTTGTTAGCTCTTACCCGAGCAGGAGTCTGTGCAGGGCTGAAGGCTGTGCCCTGTGAGCGTTCAATCCCACCTGTTTCTCACAAACTGTGAAGTCATCAGCGGCACTGAGATGAGCGCAGGCCAAGCTTCTCCGGAAGTACTGGGAGAAGTGCCCCCCTCCTGTCACCCACCTACCGGAAAGTAATTCTACGTATTTCTATGTATCTGAACCAAAAGCCAATGCCCCAATTCCAATCTATAAAACTGTAACTTTTCACAGATGAGATTAATAATTAAAAATCTTTTACATACAAACTAATCTGAGAACCAATGATCTGCTAAAGTTAGACATGCATTAAAAAAAAAACCAAAACCTATTTCAGTGGCCTGAAGAAAGTCAGGCAACACAACCACAAAAATCACTGCTTAATGTAGGGGCATATGAACATACACTGTCAGACACTGAAAACCAAGAACGACAGGGAAAAATCAGTACTCACACTGTAAATGTCCCTTATAATAAGAAAATTTGAAGGCAATGTCACTTTGAAAGGCATGTATAAAATTAAAGACGAATAATTTAATCTACTCCAGTCTAACTGTGGAGCCCAGACATTTTATATTAATACTGAAATTAAATTTTTACCTTTTAAAAGTGACACAGATCATTATTTGCACTTGATGTTCTAAAAATGTGTCTTAAAATCATTTTAAAAATTTATAGGCAGACATATTGCTTTCGTTAATGTATATGTGGTATCACAGCAATAAAATCAAATGAGTGGTGGTAAAGGGGGAAAAAAGCGCAGAACAACAGAGATATAAGTCAGAGTTTCAAGCCGATTTCTACAAATGAGCTTTCTTCCTTCAGCCAACTTTCATTAAATGACATTAAATTTTCAGTCCAGGTAGACTTACATTCACAAAGTACATCTCGATGTTAGAGAAAAAGCAAAACCTTTATAAGATTCCAGAAGAAGTCAAGTCCCAGAGAGACTGACACAGAAAAAAGGGAGAAACTATCCTATGTAGGTCTTTCAGGGGGTCTATTTTTACTTTAATCTTAAAACGAGATATTTTTAGAACTCCAGTGGAAATTCTAACATTAACTGTATGAGATCCATAGTGGTGAATTTACTAAGCATCAGTATAAGTTCCAGGACCATGAGTGGTTAGGATTAGAGAAAACAGGAAAACAGAGAGGATGCTCAATATGCTGACTCATGCTCACAAAAGCCATGCTGAAACTGATGACTCATGGTAGGCTACTACACAAGGAATCCAGAAGCTGGCCACCTAGTAGAGACAAAAGTTTGGGTCAAGAAAATAGTCGGGAGCAGGAATGCCTATAGAAGCTGAAGATCACACAACAGAGAAGCCAGCAAGCTTCCACACCACATACCAGAGAAAGGGCAGGTACCACACAGGGCCACGGTTCCTGGTACAGCCGCCTGCCCAGCGGGCATTCTAAAATGTTTTGTCCACAAGGAGTGGACAAGTCAGAAACTCAGAATAAACAAAAAAGATACAATGGCACCTGACAATCCGGACAGAAGAGCTCACAGGAACATTAGAGTCCTAGAGGCAGCGTTCAGTCCCAGGTGACCAACGACACTGTAGTGGCGGCAAAGAGTCGGGGGGGTTAAAAGCAGCTTCAGACCTACCAGCTCAGAGTACCAAATAGGCAGCGCCCAGCTACTCCTTATAACATCAGACAAAAGCATTCTAGCGGTCAGTGCACTGAATATTTACATCATACATGTTTGAGTCTTTCTTTTCACATTAATTCTGAATTGAGTGTACTGGCCAGCTTTGCGTTACTACAATGAAATATCTGAGGCAGCTAATGTTATAAATAGGAAAAGGTTATTTAGCCTCCATGTTTGGGATCTGGTATGGTGAGGGAAAAGGGCAGGTTGTAAAGGGCAATGACAGGAACCCAGGCTGCGGCGTGTTGTCATGAGCAAGGCCCATGCGGCAGGGATCACCTCACACTGCCAAACAGGAAGTCAGAGAGAGAGGGACAGGGGTCCCACAGTCCCTCCAGGGCACACCCCCAATGACCTAAGGACCTTCGGCTATGCCCCACCTCCTGAAGGCCCATCACTCCCAAATAGCACCACGTTAGCCCTTAATCAGGTGGACCTGGGGGAGCACAATGAAACCAGCAAGCCATAACCAGTTACACCAGTGAGACAGCAGCAACTGCTGGACCCACACAAGGGTGCTTCTGCGAGCATTTGGCGCTGTCCCCACACTCACAGACTGCAGTCCTAAGGAATGTATCAGGAGACGGGGTGTGGGGAGGTAATCGGACGCGGTCCTAAGAGTGGATCCTCATGGTGGGGCTGGTGACCGGACAGTGTGCCCCCAAAAAGGGCTTGGGACCTCTTCCCCCTCCTACAGCGTAAGGACACAGCAAGAAGACAGCCAGGGAAGGGCAAGCCAGACAGCAAGCCAGAAAAACACCTCCGCCAGCAGTGAAATCCATTGGCACCCACAGCCTGGACTTCCCAGCTACCAGCACTGTGTGCAGTAATCAGAGCCCCATTTATGGTATTCTCTACAGTAGCTTACGCAGGCTAAGGAGTGCGAATCCTCCTCCCAATCCTAAACAAATCTTTCTTTATGGAATACCAGAAATAACCATGCATCTATTACACCGCTACTACTGAAATTGCTATCGTTACCACTTTTTATCACCGTATTTTTACGTTTTTGGGTAAAAAGTCCCAAATACCCAAGCTTTAAAAGATGAGAAGTTATTGGAGGTGGGAGGTAAAGTCAAAGCACACACAGAGCTGCTCCAATACCAGCAGTGCTCTATTTGCCAGCCTGGATGGTGGGTAGACCAGAATGCCCATTTTATCATTCTTCTTTAAATTCCACAAATATACTTTCCCCTTCCTTTACATCGATTGCATAACTTTAATAAATCGGAGGAAGAGGAGCCCAGAATATCTATAGCTAATGGAAACAGAAGAGCTCGGTCCAATTCTGACTTTGCACATTTTGAATATGAAACAAGCAGAGCCAGAAACAGACCCTGGACGAGGCACCTGGCATTAGAAAGCTGTCACTACGGGCACCCGAGGGGGAAGCGAAGGAACACGTGGGAGGCCAAAGCGTGGAGAACAAAAGGCAGCTTTCTCCCTCTCCGAAAATAGCAGGCCTGTCGGGCCCCTGTTAGCTGCCAGAGCCCGTGTGGGCGTCTGTGTCTATTAAAAGAGCAAAACTTAGACAGGGACAAGTTCCTGGAGGACAGCGAAGAGGCGCAGTGAAACTCAGGAACCCACCAAATGACACACCAGGCCGATCTGAGCTCGCCGAGCCGGCGCACCCTCCCTGGAGGAAGCCCAGGGCCGGACCGGCCGGCAGCCAGACCCACCGGTAGCCAGACCCGCAGCCGCCTCCCCCACGCCGGCTGCGCGTGGAAGTGTGTGCACAGCGGCCTGCATGTGCACAGCGCAGCGCTGAGCAGACCCCGTGGAGGTCACCGCTGGGACACAGCGGGCGTGGCAATGCAGCACGAGCCACGAAGGCCTCACTCCTCTTGGGGAGAACCCAGACGTGATTCTGCTCTGCTTTGCTTTGTTTTGTTTTGTTTTTTGTTTTGTTTAGTTGTTTTCAACCACCCGACCTGCCATGGATGAAAAATATCTGTTGTTCTGATAATAACCCTAAAACATATTTTTGAATCCATAATCACAACAGATGTCTTCCCTCCTTTGTTCCCGAGGTCCCTTTCTGTGTTTAGAGACTTCTTTGTACACAGGAAGGCAAAATCTCCTACGGCAGTGTCACCAGGGTGCAGGCAGTACCCGTGACCAGGAGTGCGAGGCTGACTCAGCGTCACCTAAGCCACCTAAGTCACTAAAGTCTTTTGTGGACAAAGGGAGGCACATCACAAAGGGTTGTAAAAAACACATGCAAATAAGCATGTGGACAAAACTAGGCGTGATGGCACACACTTGTCCTGCCCTGGGGGGCAGAGGCAAGACAATCACAAGTTTGAGCCCAGCCCAGGCAACATCATGGGACCCTGTCTCAAAAAGAAATAAAATATTCAAAAGAAAAAGCGATAAAGAGAGAGTCTTTTTCAGAATTCCTATTTTCCATCGAAGACAATACAGTACAGTGTCAGAATGTTAAGGACACGCAGTAATTCTAAAAAGAGTCATTCCAGGGGTATTTTTACATGTATAATCAGATGGTCCGATCAGTGTGACAAATTGCTCTACTTTTACATATAATTTTTTAAATCCTAAGACCACGTAATGACACTTAATAGCCTTTTCAGATGATTAATAATATCTAAAACCAGAAGACATTTGTGAAATGGCTAATAATTTAAACACCCACATGAAACCGCAATCCAGAATCAGGAAGGGTGAGTGAAATAGCATAATGAGGCTTTTTTTTTTCTTTCTGTGCTTCACTCCTGATCATTCCTCTAATTCTTAATAAGAAAAAAAATTCAGTTTGCTCATCTTTTAAAAAGATTTTAAGCAGCTTGTTTAAAAAAATCTGAACGATAACTTTAAATTTTTATACTTTAATTGACATACAATGATCTGTATTTAGGGGGGACAGTGTGCTCCTTCAATTTGTAATGCGTGATGATCGAGCCAGAGTGACCAGCGTTTCCCCCTGCTGAGCCATTTATCATGTCTTTGTGTTGGAAATCTCCAAACTCCTCTACTATTATTTTATAAAATATGTAAATTGTTACAAACCATAGTCACCCTACTGTACTACAGAATATTAAGACAACTTTCTCCTCCTAGCTAACAGTATTTGGGGATCCCCTTTGTCTCACCTACCCCCACCCTTGCCGGGCTTTAGTGGCCACTGTTCTATTCTTTTCTGCGAAATCAACTGGTTTAGCTCGGATGTAGAAGTGAGAAAACAACTCTAATTTCTCACACCATTGCACAGGTAACAAGCACGTGGCTGTGAGTTCTCTTTACTTCTTTGGATTCAAGACGTTGCGACATTTCCCAGCGCTGCCTGAGCTTTATAATATGCAACATTAAAATTTTGCTCTGAATACCTCAAATTGCACTTATTAATGTCTAGGATCCAAAAAAACGGTGTAGGTTCAATTAAAATTTTTTATGACAGTGTCAGACACGTTGCCCCCTTAAAATACTCCCCTCACCCCGAGCACACATATTCATCTTTCTTGTCACTTTCTGAAGCAGTTCTGGAGTCCTCTTTCGAGAGTGTCTTTAGTTGTGCCGCTGTGGCTGCCTCGATGTCCTGGACTGATTCGGGATGTTTACCTGTCACGGTCATTGTAACTCTGGGGAAGAGCCAGAAGTTACACGGTGCCAGACCCAGCCAAGAAGGCAGGCGAGAACGCGCCGTCGTGTTTTCACGAGCTGCCTTCCGGCCGGATGTTACTCAGCAGCAGCGCTGACCCTACCTCTGATCACATTTCATAAAGATACTCAGGACCGAGGATTTCCAGAACCATTCAGAAAGTGGCAAGATTCATGAGATGAGGGCATCTGAAGAAAGGGGAGGATTGGAGGCAGGCTTCACGGCAATCAGTCTTTCCCTGCAATGAACTCTTCATAAAGAGGCACCACGTTTACCAGTCGCCCCTGAAATTGTTGGGTACTCAGTGAACTCCTAGCTGACACCCTCACCGCTACAAGTCATCCGTTCCAGGAATCCCGGCCACGTGGGAAAAACACGGAATGATCAGAACGCTTCCCAGGACTGACAATGTTTCTCTCCCTCTCGTTGTCTCAGACCCTGGTGGTTAACTTTTCCATACTCAGGTTCCTTACACAGATAAGCTCCTCCTAAATGACAATAAAAGAATGAAAAATAGGGACAAACAACAAAAATACTGCCTATTCCTATGGAAAGAAATGGCTCGTTTCAAGCTACTACAAATTAGGAAACTAAAACCCATGGAGAAACACAAGCCTCCCAGACCCGTACAGGACAGAAGGGGCAGAAGGGTGGATGGGAGAGAAGAAGAGCAGGCCGGGGATCAAAACAACAACCCCAGGGCCTGCGGCCCCCCTGGCACCTCTCCACCTCCATCTCCTCACACACTGGGCTCCAGCTAACAGCAGATTCCAGGCACAGCCAAGTCATAACACAAAGAAGAGAGAACAGGGACTGAGGCCTGGAGACCGAAGAAGACAGAGGAGACACACCCAAGTCCAGGGGCAAGGAAGGACATGCATCGCAAGAAGACAGAGGAAATGTTCCAAGATGATGGCCTCAAAGAAATTACAGAAATAACCTCTTTATTTAAAAGGAGCCCAGGATGTATCTACCATGAAAGAAGATGAAAAAGGAAGCGTAAAACTCAGAAAGGAAAATGAAATTTAAAAATATTACAATTCAAATCAAATTAGAAAAAAAGAAAGAAAGAAACAGCCAGGGATCGGTGGTAAAATGATATAGAGATAATGAGCAAATCAGATTACAAATGCACACTCCTGAAATTCCTGATTAAAACATCAAACAGCAAACATTTAACAACATAGCTTTGCTAAAATGGAAGAAAACCTTGAATTTACAGCTAGAAAAAGGCCAATCAAGGCCAGGGATATAGCTCAGTCGCAGAAGTGCCTGCGTGGTAAGCACAAGGTCCTGAGTTTGATTTCCAACACACACACGCGCACACACACACACACACACGGCAAATCATCATCCTGGAAAAACTGATGAAGCACCACATACATGAAAGGCGTTGTTTCTATAAAGGTCCAGGAGAAGAATTCAAAATCGTATCCAGTTAGGATAAGGGCAATGAAGAAGCTCTTTCTCAGAAATATAACACTCAAAACTCTGCCTCAGATAATCTATTTCTCAGTTCATTCCAGTTAAGCGAAACACAATGCAGAAGAAATGGAGAAATCACAGTGAAAGAACTCACAATGGACCTTTTGTTATTTTAAGTAATAATATTTATGCTATGGATTGTGACTACTGAACAAACCACACAGCTTATAAACCTTAACAATATAAAAATATATGAAACTAAAAATTACGAAAGAAAATGGAGAACTACTGTATTAATTTCCTCTTCTTTTAAATATATGATCTAGTTCAGATACTTCTTTGTATATCACCCCATACAAGATCTGCATAACTGTCCTGGAATCCTTTTCAGCAAGTAATGTCTTTCATTATGAAGAAGTATTTATCCTTCAGAAATGTCTTTCATTTCACTTATTTTTTTTCTTTCACATTTAATATTCATGAAATTCAAACCTGGTTACATTTAAGTCACTATATTTAAAATATTACTACACACCAGAGATGGCAAACCTGTTAGAGCTTTCCATGATGACAAACAGCGGCTGTGGTACGTGTGCCACAGGTTCGCCACCAGCTATACAGTAATCCCAATTTTCTATCTATCATAGATAGATGTCTTCCATCCACATACTTGGAGAGTGCTCTAAATTAAGTCTATGAATATAAGTAAGTGGCTTCCAAGTTGAAATTATTCATTATAGAACATTGGTACCTACACATGATACAATCTGTTTCTTTTCCCCCATTCTACTGCCCTTCTTTCAATCCCTCCTCCCCTCCCCATTTACAAAGGCTTGGTTTCCCTTTTTTTCCTTATTTCTCATTTTTTATACTTTCCCCTTCTTTCCTCCCCTCCTTATTTGAACATTTTTTTCCTATTTCACGATACCTATTATACATTTTGGTCCTTATTTATGCTTTCAGTTTCTCACATAAGAGAAATAATGCAGTATTTACACATGTGTGTCTAACTTATTTCACTTAAGAGTATGGTCTCGAGGTGCATCCATTTATCTAGAAATGTCTCAAATTTATCCCTCTTTATGGTAGAGTAGTACTCCACTGCATTAAAAAAAAAATCTTTATTCACTCACCAGTCAACGGGCATTTGGGTTGTTTCCAAGGTTTAGCTATTATGAACTGCACTGCTATAAACATGGGTGTGCACATATTGCTGTGTTATGATGTTTTTAGTTTGTTCAGGAAGATACCTAGAAGGGGAATAGCTGGGTCAAATGGGACCTATCACAAAGAATCAACAATTTGGATCTCATCTTACTAAAAAAACTTTTGCACAGCAAGAGAAAACACCAAAAGTGTGAAGTGACAATCCATAGTGTTGTAAAAAAATTTTGCCAGCTATTCCTTAAAGGACTACAATCTAGAACATATAAAGAACTCAAAAAAAATCAAATGCCTCAAATTTAAAGACCCAATCCAAAAATGGGCATCTAGATGAATACATACTTGGCAGATGAAGAAATATAAACACCAAATACATGAAAAAATGTTTAACATCACTGGTCATTTCACAGATACAAATTAAAACAATACTGAGAGTCTACCACAGAGAAAGAATGGCTATCATCAGGAAACCAACCAATAACAAATGCTGGAGGGGCTTTGGGGAAAAGGAACCCTTCTCCACTGTTGGTAGGAGTGTAGACTGGTGCAGCCACTGTGGAAATCATATGGAGATTCCTTTAAAAACTAGGATTGGAGGTTCCATTTGACCCAGCTGTTCCCCTTTGTGGTATCTTCCCAAACAGGCAATTTTTTAAAAAAAAATTATCTTTATTGAAAGGAAAATATCCTGCAAAACCAAGCTGGATATGGTAGGAGTGAAAGATATGGGAAGCACAGTCACCAAGGAAACTGTCCCAATGTGACTTCCTATTATCCAGGCATGTGACAAACAAGGTAACTTTTTTAAAAAGGAGGAAAAGTACTTAACTTTTCTTCCTAAACCCAATATACACCCTCCCACTAGGAAACAGGAAGTCTGCATGGCTACACAAGGTCACGGGTGCCCGGGGCTGTGCTCTGTGGACCCCACCCCTGCTCCGTGTATCGGTGGAAGGAAGGAAGACCAAGCCCACAAAGTCCGAAGATGCCTGTAAGCCTCGCGGTGGATCACTGAGACCAAACACAAACACTGAGCTGTGACTTGAAAACACTCAGCACGGGGCACTCTGACAAAACCTCATGAAGAAAAGCGGACTTGGAAGGAAAGCGGGGAATCCATACAATAAATCCTGCTGTGCCAGGATCTGAATGTGGCTTGTCACGCAAAATGCAGCAGCTTTATCCACTGTCAAAACCTGAACTGCACTGTACTTTCCTACAGCAAAAAAAAAAAAAAAGCCCTGAACTTTCACATGTGAATGTGAAAGGCGAGAACTCTTAAAATAGATGTGACTCTCCCCTGGGTGCAAGACAAAAGTACAGTCTGATCCCACAGTGTCCTTCAGATCCTCGGATCACCTTTCTGCATTTTTAAACATCATTTCAGCCTTCCCTCTCCTTTTCATTTACACTTCTAGGTCTACACAACCATTAATTTTGACAAACGCCTGTGGTTTGATGTCAAACTGTAAGTGTAATTAACTGGAAAGCAAGCTTTTCTCGGTCCACTTAGACACAACAGAGGGGTCTAACCACACACCTCTGTAAGCACTAGACTCCTGTGAACCTGAAGTAAGTTTCTAAAGAAGTTTTCAAATGATAATAAAGCATCAGAGGTTTTATCCTTCAGACACCCAATATCCACACAAATAACAAGACCAAATCTGCAATCCTGAGTGGTGGGGGGAGAATAATCATAGTTCATCTGTTTACCTTTATATGCAAATACAGATCTCAAACTACAGCTGAGAAAATGTTTGAAAAGAGCAAAGCCCTGAGCGTGGGAACCCAGGAATGGTAAGGTACGTGAAGAGCCAGGACCAAAAGGAAGTAGAACAGCCCAGGAGAATGACTCCTACATAAAGTTGTCCTGAAGAAATCAACAAGAAGTGAGCCCTCCCTGCAAACCAGCACCATGCGCGGGCCACCACCGCCACCAGGGAACAGCCAGACCCCAGGCCCTTTCAGTGAAACAAGAAGAGACAACCCCCCTGCCCCAAGCAGGGGGTGCTGTGATGGTAGCCATGGAGGTGAAATGCAATTTGATGCTTGTGGTGTTTGGTGTTTCACTGACTCTGCAGGTCTAGGGCTGATGGTCTGACCATCTATTCAGAGGATCACCGTACACAGTGTGGCATCTCCTTCTGAAGGTGGTGGCCACTGTTAATTCCCTAATATCTTGTTTTGAAGTCCTGCATCATTCTCATTGTTTTGTTGGGTTGGGTTTTGTTCTTTTTTGTTTGATTTTGTTACATCCCATGGCAAGGGCAGCTATTTCAAAGATAACAAGATATATTATGGTAGCCATTTTGGATTTACTATTGTCTTGTTTTGAAGTCCTTTATTGCATTCATTGTTTTCTTTTTACTGATTCTGTCCGGTTATGTTCTGTTTGATTTTTACTATGTCTGAAGGTATGGGCAGCTATTTTGAAGACAAGACATTATGGTACCCATTGTTGATTTCGTATTATTTTGGAGTCCTGTGTCATTTACACTGGTTTGTTTTGATTGGCTTTATTCTGTTTTATTTTGTTTGGTTTTATTCTCTTTAAAATAAAATTAAAAAAAAAATTTTTTAAAGTTCTCTGCCTGGTAGAGCACCAACCATTTAGCGAAGCTCAAGAATGGAAGGCAACCTGAGCTGTTTGGATTGAAAGTCTGCGCGGACCTGCATCTCAGCGCGACTCTTTGGGACTGGTAAGCACGCCCTTCATCCGCAGGGAACTGCCTGGAGATCGGCATCTGGGCCGGGTCTGTTTGGGCCCGTAGCCCCGCCCTTCATGCCCAGGAAGTCTCCCAGAAAGCAGCATCTCAGGCTGTCTCTTTGGGACCTGAAACTCCCGGACCT
>PVJX010022733.1:0-30584 GCA_004027295.1 Dolichotis patagonum
AAAAGTATAAAGGAATATACTAATGCCACAATCTTTCCTGTTGCCTGTGGAATCGCTACTGAAATGAATCAGGATTTGAGCTCTAGGCTGAGACAAAAATGAAAGAATGTTTTTCAGGACATTAGATTCATATGGATGTGTAACAAGTTGGTTTGAAACACTGGAATGTGATTTTTTTTTTTTTTCAAACTCACGACTGCGCGCTTGGGAAGCAGGCGCTTATGCGGCTGAGCTAAATCCCCAGCCTAGAATTTGATTCTATCGTGTTCTCAGGTTGTTTTTTTTACTTCTCCCTCTCTCTTCACTAGCCCCCTCCCTTCTCTCCTCTCCTCCTTGTGAAGGCAGTTAACTCATCACAGGAAGGATCCATCGTTCAGTTACATGAAATCTTTGTTTTCTGAAATGTCATGGCTCCATTCATATTTTTGTCTTATTCTTCCATTTGGGATATACAATGAAAGAGTTTTGCCCTAGAATAAGTTCAGGACATTATGGCGGTGGGAGGAGGAATTGGATGTTTACCCTGAGGTCACTTCCTCTTTCTCCTATTACAACGTCCTTTTTCCTTTCCCAGTGCATGGGGAAAAAGTTCCAAACAGCTCCCCCCCACACCCATCATCAATGCCCGCCCTAAGCACCACCCCCAGTCAGAGGTTATATATATCCCACGCCCCATGTTCCAGGCAGAGGAAGCCAGACAGCCTTTGGTTGTGGGCTCCTCTCCATGTCCTTGGAATAAGGGCAATTTTTACTTTTATATTTTTGCTCTTTTGTTGTGCTGGAAAATGCTAACATACAATGTTCAGAGCTCTTGTATTTGGAAGATGGAAGAGTCCTGACTTTGAAATAGTGTCTTGGTTTCACTGCTTTTTTTTTTTTTTTTAACTAAAGCTATATGGAGCTTATGCATTAAACAATACATTTCTAAATTTAAAATAAATAAGTAACACCCTTCTGAACAAACAGAGGGTCATGGATAAAAGTAAAGAAGAAATTAAACAATATCTATAATCAAATGAAAGTGTAGATGTAACATACGGGAACCTGTGGGATGAAATGAAAACAATCCTATGTGGAAAATTTATAGCAGTGAATTCTCACATCAGGAAAACGGAACAAGCATAAATAAACAATCTGATACTGCACATCAAGCCTCTAGAATAAGACCAAGTCAAGCCCAAAGCCCATACAAGGGAGGAAATTATAAAGATCAGAGCAGAAGTTAACACAATTGAGACAAGAAAACAATACAAAGAATGAATCAAAGAGTTGGTTGTTTGAAAGAATATTTAAAATTGATAAACCATTATCTATCACTATCAAGGAAAGACTCAAATTTATGTGGTAAGGAAAGAAAAGAGTGAAATCACTACTGATTCTGTAGAAATTCAGAAGATTATCAAAACCTACTTCAAAAATCTTTACTCTCATAGGATGAAAAATACAGAAGGAATGGACAGATTCCTAGATACAAATGAATCACCAAAGCTGAATCAAGAAAATACAAAAATTCTGAATAACCCAGTATTAGTGAATGACATTGAAAATGTAATTTAAAACCTACCAAGAAAAGCCCAGATCCTAGGGCCAGGGGTTTAGCTCAGCAGCACAAGCACTTGCCTGGCAAGTGTGAAGTCATGAGTTCAATCCCCCAGTCCCACCCCTCAAATCTATACATCAAGTTAGAAAAAAAGAAAGAAAAAGAAAGAAGGAAAGAAACAAAGAGAAAGAAAGAAAGAAAGAAGAAAGAAGAAAAGCCCAGATCCAGATAGGTTCACTGCTAAATTCTGTGTGAAATTTAGAGAGCATTTAATACCAATACATCTCAAACTCTTTAGTGAAATTGAAAGGCAAGCAATGCTCCCTAACTCATTTCTGGAGGCAAATATTACTCTGATACTAAACCAGAAAAAGACCCAACTAAGAAAGAGAACTATAGGCTAATCTCCCTAATGAACATAGTTGTAAAAATCCTCAATAAAATACTGGCAAACAGAATGCAGCAAGAGTGTAATACACCATGACCAAGGGGGATTAATTCAGGAATGCAAGGATGGTTCAACATCCACAAATCAATAAATGTAATACTCTGTATCAATAAAGCAAAAGACAAAAATCACATGATCATCTCAATAGATGTAGAAAAAGCTTTAGACAAAGCTCAACACTCATACATGATAAAATCCCTACAGAAAATTGGAATAGATGGTCTTTATCTCAGTTTGATAAAAACCATCTATGACAAGCCAACAGCCCACAACCAACATCATACTAAACGGAAAAAAACCTCAAAGCTTTCACTCTAAAGTCAGGAACAAGACAAGGATGTCCAGTATCACTACTCCTGTTAAATATAGTTCTAGAAATACTAGCCAGAGCAAATAGGCAAGAGAGAAATAAAAGGAATAAAGATAGGAAAGGAAGAAGTTAAATGATCATTATTCACAGATGACATGATACTCTACATAGAAGACTCAAAAACCCGTGAAAAGACTTTGGATTTAATAACCAAATACAATATCATAGCTGGATACAAAGTCAACAGTTAAAAATCAATAGTATTCCTGTAGACAAACAATAAACTCACTGAAAAAGAAATTAGGGAAATCACACCCTTCACAGTAGCATCCGAAAACATGAATTACTTAGGTATCAGTCTAACAAAGGAGATAACAGATCTATATATTGCAAATTACAGTATTCTAAAAAAGGAGATTGAAGAGGATATCAGTAAATGGAAAGACATTCCTTGCTCATGGATAGGAAGAACCAACATAATGAAAATGGCCATATTCACAAAACTGCTATACAGATTTAATGCAATCCAATCAAAATACCATTAACATTACTCAGAATTAGAGAAAACATTGCTAAAATTGATTTGGAAACAGAAGAGACCTAGAATAGCAAAGGCAATCTTGGGCAACAAAGGCAAAGCAGGAGGCCTGACTTTAAATTATACTACAAAGCTATTATTTTTTTTAAAATTTTTTTATTATTTTGAAGGTAGTAAAATGCAACAGAACAAAGTTAATTGAGACAGTGAGGTGAAATTGGTACATAACTTCACAGCAGATTACTGGGATAACAGTAATAGGTATCATAGTATATCTTCACAATATAGTTGTTCTTTCAATCAAGTATAACAAATGAAATATAGAACATTATAGAATTTATCAAAACAGAATATTGATTAAAGCAATACAATTAATAAGAACAAAGCAAAACAGTGATAACAATATTTGCCTTCAAAGAGATGGTAGAAGGAAATCCCCCCATATTTGCTATATTGCATATGGTCAGCCTCCTAAGAGATGCTCAGACCTCTGGCTCCCATTTGCTAACGGGAGTGGGGTGGGGTGGGTGGGAGGTTTGAGTCTCAGCCCGAGCAACAGTAGGCACACAGATGCTTATGAGGGAGGCGGGCTGGTTGCTTTGTTTCCCAGCGCCCTAGGTTCCAACATGGCATGGATCTCGAAAGATGCTGGGTGGTTCTTTCCCTGGCATGACTGCAGCTTGCCCGAGCCACAACTGCTTACCAGGGAGGTGAGCTGGTTGCTTGGTTTCACAGCGCCCTAAGTTCCAACATGGCCTACAAAGCTATTGTGATAAAATCAGCATGATACTGGCAAAAAAGAAAAAGAAAAAGAAAGAAAGAAAAAGAGAAAGACCTGAGGACCAGTGGAACAGATTAGAAGTTTCAGACTCAACTACAAACACACTCAGTCACCTTATCTTTGACAATGGGGCCAAACATATTCACTGGAAGAAAGATGGTCTCTTGAATAAATGGTGCTGGGAAAAGTAGCTCTCTACATGCTAAAGACTAAAACTAGACCCATGTCTGTCACCATGTACTAAAGTCAAAATGGATCAAAGATCTAAATATTAAAACAGAAACATCAAATATACTGGAAGAGAAAGTAGGTCGAAATCTTGAGGACATAGGGGTAGGCAGAGAGTTTATGAACAAAACTCAGACTGAATGAGAAATACTTCAAACACACGGCATCTCATCTTGCTAAAAAGTTTTTGCACAGCAAAAGAAGTTGCTGACAGTGTGAAAAGACAACCCACAGAGTGGGAAAAATATTTAGCCTATTTTTCTTCAAAGGACTTCTAACTAGAACATATAAAGAATTGAGAAAGATCAGACCCCCCCAAATTCAAAGACCCAATTAAAAAAATGGGCATCTGTGATAAATAACACATACTTCACAGATGAAGAAATACAAATGGCAAATAAATATATAGAAAAAGGTTCAATATCACTGATCATTCAAGAGATGCAAATTAAAATAACACTGAGATTCTATCTCACCCCATAATGAAAGATTCTAATCAAGAAATCAAACAATAACAAATGCTGGAGGGGCTGTGAGGAAAATAACACCTTCTCCACTCTTGGTGAGACTGTAGACTGGTTCAACCACTGTGGAAATCAGTATGGAGATTCCTCAGAAAACTAGGATTAGAGGTCCCATTCCACCACGCTTTTCCCCTTCTGACTCTCTTCCCAGAAGAATTAAACACATTACATCACAGCTATATATGTGCATCTATGTTTATAGCAGCGCAGTTTGTAATAGTTAAATCTTAGAAACAACACAAATGTCCATCAACCAAAGAATATATTAAAAAGATGTGCTATTTTTATATAATGCAGTATTACTTAGCCATAAAGAATCACAAACTTGAGATTTTTATAGGTAAATGGATGCAATTTGAGGCCACATTCATGAGTGAAATAAATCAGAGTCACATGTATAAACATCATATTGTCTCCCTGGTGTGAGCAACTGTAAGAGCAAGGTGTAAACTGTACAGTAGATATCTTGAAATGGGCAGAACATGTTCAAAAGGAAAAATGAACTATGATGGCTGAAAGGTGAAAAGACAGTAGGGAAAAAGGAAAAACATACAAATCAGTTATATTATTTTTTAATTTTAAACAGAATAACAGAAAACAAAACAGAACAAAGCAGATCAGAACAAAACAATGCAAGCAACACCAGATTTCAAAACAAGACAACAGGAAATCAATCGTGGCTACCACAATGTCTCCTGTTCTCTCCAAAATAGTTGTCCATATCTTTACACACAATGAATTCAAATAAAACAAAACAGTGTAAAACTTATCAAAAGAATGAAAACATTACCAGCCTTCAAAATCAGACAATAAGATAATCAACAATGGCTACCATAATGTCTCTTTTTCTCTTCAAAAATAGCTGTCTGTATCTTCACATGTATTGAAATCAATTAATAGGAAACAATAAATAAAACTAATCAAAACAAAGAATAAAAGCATTATTTGACTTCAGAACAAGATGACAGAAAATCTGCAATGGCTACCATACTGTCTCATTTTCTTAAAAGTAGCTGTTCATACCATCACACATAATAAAATCAATTCTTGTAAACTCTTTAGGAAAAGTTCTAGGCATGTATAAGCCTATACATGTAAATATATCTTTTCTGTATTAGAGGGAAAAACAAAATAAAACAAAATACAAGAAAACAAAAAATCAAAAGATATAAATAAATAACAATAACAAAGAACCCAAAACAATAACAATATAGGTTTTCAAAACGAGGTGGTGGGAACATAGCTAAGGTTGTTATTTTGCATAGTTACATTCAAAAGAGTTACTCAGATTACCAGATATAAACATGCAAAATTGATCTAATCCTATGAATGTTAACTGTTTTGTTTCAAAAACGAATAGAAATAGTACAATCATCTTAACGATCTTAAGCACTTGGCAAGCACAAGGTCCTGAGTTCAATTCCTGATACCGGGGAAAAAAAGAAAGAGAGAAAGACCAGAATGCTGTAGGAGATAGTGTGGCAAAACTGGCCGGGGACGTGAGCGAGCCTTGTCAATTACAAAATCACAGGACAGTGAGAGGACCCTGTATGTATAGGGGGACCTGTCAATTGTAAGATGCCACATCTTATTAAAGAGTTTCTGCATGTCCAAAGAGATTTCCCGCAGAGTGAAAAGAAAACCCACAAACTGGGAAAAAATCTTAGTGAACTGTCCCTCAGACAAAGGACTTCTATCTAGAACATATAAAGAATTTTTTAAAAAATCAGACCCCCAAAATTCAGACCCAATCCAAAAATGGGCATCTTTGATGAATACACAGTTCTCAGCTGAAGAAATACAAATGGCAAATAAATACAATAAATACATGAAAAAATGTTCAGCATCGTTGGTCATTAGAGAAATGCAAAATAAAACAACACTGAGATTCCATCTCACTCCAGAAAGAATGGCCAGGATCAAGAAAATTACAAATAACAAATGCTGGAGAGGCTGTGGAAAAAAAAGTACTCTCTGTACTGTTGGTGGGAGTGTAGACTGGTACAATCAATGCAGAAATCAGTCTGGAGGTTCCTCAAAAAGCTGGGATTGGAGATCCCATTTGACCCAGCTATTCCACTTCTTGGCATATTCCCAGAAGAACTGAAAACATCATATCGCAGTGATATGTTGCATCTATGTTCATTAGGGAGATTGGCCTATAGTTCTCTTTTTTAGTTGGGTCTTTCTCAGGTTTTGGTACTAGAGTAATATTTGCTTTCAGGAATGACTTAGGAAGAACTGCTTCCCTTTTAATTTCATTGAAGAGTTTGAGGAATGTTGGCATTAAGTCTTCTTTGTGTTTCTTTTAGAATTCCACAGTGAGTCCATCTGGGCCGTGGCTCTTCTTTGTTGTTAAGTACTTAATTACATTTTTTATTTCATTAATAGAAATTGGGTTGTTCAGCAGTTTTACATTTTTTTGACCCAGCTTTGGTATTTCATATGTTTCTAGGTATCTGTGCATTTCTTCTGTGTTATTGAACCTATGAGAGTAGAGGTTTTCAAAATAGGTGTTGATGATCTGTATTTCCACAGTCTGTAGTGATTTCTCTCTTTTCATTCCTTATTGCACGAATCTGAGTTTTTTCTTTCCTTTTTAAATAAAGTTGGCTAGGGGCTTATCAATTTTAGTCCTTCAAAAAATCAACTCTTTGATTCATTAATTCTTTGTATTGTTTTCTTAGTCTCTATTGCATTGATTTCTGCTTTCATCTTCATAATTTCCTCCCTTCTTTGGGCTTTGGGCTTGACTATTTCTTCTTTTTCTAGATATTTGAGGTATATCCTCAGGTTATTTATTTGTGTTCATTCTGTTTTCCTGATGTGGGAATTCACCACACTAAATTTCCCTCTGAGGACTACTTTCTATGCATCTCACAGGTTCTAGTAAGTTGTATTTGTATTTTTGTTTGCTTGTAGATAATTGTTTAATTTCTTCTTTAATTTTCTCTGTGACCCATTGATTGTTCAGGAGTGTATTACTTAATTTCCATGTATTTATGGAGTTTTTCCAGTTTCTTTTGTCATTAATTTCTAGTTTCATGGCACTGTGATCAGATAATATGTATGGGATAATTTTGATTCTTTTACATTTACTTAAGCATGTCTATGGGCTAGTATATGGTCTATTTTAGAGAATGTCCCATGTAAAGCTGAGAAGAATGCATATTCTGATGTTGTTGGGTGGAACACTCTGTACACATCCACTAAGTCCATTTGTTCATAAGTTTGATTGAGTTCTGTTATTTCTTTGCTGATTTTCTGTCTAGCTGATGTGTCTCTTTGTGTCAATGAGGTGTTAAGGTCTCCTGTTATAATTGTGTTATTGTTTACTTGATTTTTCATTTCTATTGATATTTGTTTTATATAGCTGGGTGCTCCCATGTTTGGTGCATATATGAGATTGTTATCTCTTCCTCTTGATGTTTTGAGACCTCTTGAGACCTTTGTTATCTCTTCTAACTATTCTTAGTTTGAAGTTCACATTATCTGCAGAGTAGCTAACACTGCTTTGGGGTGAGGGAGGGTTCCTGTTGCATGAAGTATTGTTTTCCATCCGTTGACTTTCAGTCTATGAATTTCCTTTTGGGTTAGATGTGTTTTTTTGTATTCAGCATATGGTTGGGTTGTTTCTTGATCCATTCTTCCAGTCTGTTTCTTTTAATTGGTGAATTGAGACCATTTACATTAATGATTATAACTGAGATGTATTGGCTTATTTTTGTTATATCTTTCTACTGTTGGTTCTTTACCCTTCCCCTTTGTTTAATTGTTTGCCTTGCTTAGTGGTGTTTTTCTGTTGGCGTTCTTGAAGTCGTAGTTATTTTTATGCCTATCTAGAATACCTTTCAGTATTCTTTGGAGGGTTCATTTGGTAGACATGAAGTTCCTCAGCTGTTCTTTGTTATGGAAACATCTTATTTTGCCACCAATTTTGAAGGACAGTTTTGTGGGGTATATCAATCTGGGTTGGAAATCATTTTTAAATACTTCACTCCACGTGCTTCTTGACTTGATTGTTCGTTTGAGAAGTCTGCTGTGATTTTGATGGGCTTTCCTTTATAAGTAATCAGTCTCTTTTCTCTAACAGCTTTTAATATTCTGTTCTTATATTGAATTTCTGGGATGTTGATTATTATATGTCTGGTATAGATTTATTTTGGTTATAGCTATTTGGAGTTGTATATGCTTTACTTATCTGTATGTCAGTTTCCTTTCCCATGTTTGGGAAATTTTTGGCTATTACTTCTGTAAATAGTCTTTTGATATCATTTGTGTTGTCACCTTTTTCGTTTACATCTATCAATCTTATATTGTTTTTCTGTGCATTATCTTGCACTGTTGAATTGTTATTTCTTGGATCCTTGTTATTTTTAAAAGATCTTTCCTTTCTTGTTCACTAGCTGCAGTCTTATCGAGGTCTGAAAGTCTGTCTTCACATTCAGTCAGGTGAAGATAGACTGAATGGTTATGTCAGCTTTGATGGAATTTTTGACTTCCTGGATATCTCTTTGAATCTGTTTCATGCATTCTATTTCTTTCTTATACTGTTCATTCAAGGTTTCCATATTTTTTTGCAGTGATCCTCAATTTTTACTATGTCTTCTTTAGATGTGTTCAGTATTTCTTTTATTATGTTTATTATGTCTTCTGGGAGATTATTTCTGATCTGAGTTCCTTTACAGCTTCATGGAGTAGCTTCTTTACTTCAGTTGCTGTCATTTCAGAAGTTTCAGGTGTGTGGTTTACACTTTCTTCTATGTCCATGTCTCCTAGGCTTGTTTGGGATGGGCTGGAGGTTTGAGATTGCATTTTGCTCTTTCATTTTGTCGTTTTCCTGTATTCCTGTGGGGAAGCCGAATGCAAGTCTCACTGGCCTCCTGGGCTGAAGATGTCTTTCCAGACTGCAGGGAGTTTCCCCACTTGAGTGGGGGTCACTAGGATGGCTTTTCCAGATCTCTACTGGCACTTGAGGGCTCCTCAAATTGGGGGAGTATGCTGGGCAGACTTTCAGCACACCCCACGTGGCACATCAAAGCTCCCCAGCTCCTTGGGGGTCATTGGGTGGGCCCCTAACAGGTTGCAAGAGAGATGCCAAGGTTGCACAGCTAGGTGGAGTCTGCTGTGCAGGACTTCTGCGTGTGCCACTCTGTGAGGAGGTTCCCGTCACTCAGGGTTGCTGGGCGGGGCCCAAGTAGGACCCAGAGTGACCTACTGATGCTCCCCAGCTGTTTTGGGGTGCTGGGCAGGGCCCTTAGGTGGCAGGGTTGCATAGCTAGGTCGTTTGCTTTGCAGGCCTTCCACTTGTGCCACTCAGCATAGGACCAGTTATACTACGAGTGTCTGTTAGTTCATTTAAAAGAAGGTTTGTGTTAATATTGACTGAAGAAATTTTTATGTCCGTATCTTATATCCTGACAACTGCTTTAAAGATAACATGTAATTATCAACTATTGTTATTTTCCTATGATTTTGTTGTGAAATGTTTAACCTTTTTTCCATAAAATAAAAAAAAAAGAAAGAAGGAACTAGGACTTCTAAGGGACATGTAGCCCCTGAAGCTTTCTCTCTTGTGAATGAAATTAAGGCCATTATAAATGAGAGGCTTCATGCAGCATTCAGTATTTGTCTCAATAGTCTTTCCATCCACAAAAAGCAGGGTTTTTCCCTCTAGAGGATGCAGCTGCAGGGCGCCATCTTGGAAGTGGAGCTTCTTCCCCTCACCAGACCCCCAACCTAGATCATGGATTTGTCAACTTGGCACAACTGTGAGAAATAAGTCTGTTCTTCATAAATTACACAGGAATTTTGTAATACCATCTCAGACAGACTAAGACACTAACATAAGTAAATGCTGTAATGAAAAGCAATGATTGACCTCGTACATTAAGCCACAAAATAGCACTTAATTAAAATCTGTTCAATAAATGGAAGGGTTCACTATGGACAATTTCAAAGATATGTATTTGAGTACAAAGGAAAAATTTAACAGATTTAAACTTCATGAAAAAGTAATCATTTTATTGAAAAATAAAAATTTTTGGTGCTGACACTTATAAAATCATGTGGACTTTATTAAGAAAAACACCTTAAAATCATAATTATACATTAGTATAAAAGTTAATACTTATTCATAACATATAGTGACTGCTATAAGGGTGTGTTGTACAAACGTGTAAGAGTTCTGGTGAATTCTATCCTGTATGATTTCCATGCAAAATTTTTTGGAGGACTCTTGAGGATCTAATGCAGAGCCTAGTGCATAACTAGGCAAGTAAGAGCTCTACCACCAAGGTGCATGCCCAACCCAGAAAAAATTAATTCCAGGCTTTATTTGCATATGTACTGCATACTATGTACATTCCTACAAAGAGATTTTCCTTTTTGATAAAGCTAAAGGGAGAGTTTATGCTTGCAATTTTTGTATTTGTTAAGCAAAATAAATTTCTGCAGAGTAGTTTTTGACTCAATATATTTCAAATATTTCTTCTTCACCACCTATATCTACATACTTCTTGGGATATACAATACAGTATTAATATTGTGAATGACTGTATTGTGTATTACTGTCACAAGACTGGGCTATAGAGAACCCTTTCCTGTCCTTGTCAGGGTCCAGAAAGGTTTATATATGTGATTTCAAGGAAAATTTATTGGAATTCTAGTGAGTTAATTCCAATCTACCACTTCCAGTGCAACCCAAGGTGAGAATAAAGACATAGACATGTATACAGTTATAGGGAACCAAGGGGTCCTAAATCCAACCAAGATGGTGGTTCACTAAAACAAAGGCCACACCCAGAGCCCAGCCTGGGTTTTATTAATTCTCCGTGAGGGGAGTGGCTCAAGGATGAGTGATAGTGAGAGTGGTGGGAAATACCTGACTGCCCCAACCTGGGCGAAGTAAGAGATCTGAGATCACCCCTGTGATCTACAGAGAGCAAGAAATGCAGAGAGAGTAATCTGTGTAACACAACTGAGACAGTATCTAATAATCTGAGGTCAGTGCTTCAGTTCTGATGTATAACCCTTTTTGCCCTGGGAAATCATTGCCTCTTTCTCAAGGCTTGGTCCAGCTGACAGTGTGGAGCACGGCTCTCCTTCCTACCCAGCTCAACCACATATTTGGGAGGCCACTGGGCAGTGTAACATTGACTTGTCCCTTTGCTTCAGAGATGACACATCAGCTCCTCAGCCATCCCGGTTTACATTGCTTAAAGTCAGTTGAAGGGACAAAGAAATAACCTGGCCAATTCTGTAATATCAATGCATGGAGATTGGGTCAAGTTTATCCAAAAGGAGACAGTTGCTCTTCTTTTCAAAGAGAGTCAAGAAGAGACGTCTGGGAGATTCCCCACCCTGGGTGAATTTTCCCCTTGGGTGGAAGGAGTATTCCTGGAAGTGGTAACAACTATAAATAGAAGTGACCATAAACCACATAAATGTACCCTGTTAACTCTAAAGATGTGAGTAGTGGCCTCTACAGGGTACCCAGCTGTCATGGCTAACACACTGGCACAGACTTCAAGTTAACCATCCTAGAGCTTCTTGTCAACCAGCCAAGAAGTGTCAGCATCAACAATCATTTCCAGTCCACCCAAAGCATATTGATATAAGCGATGCCCGCCAACACTAACTAATCAGATAAGGGGAGGGGTAGCTGACCTACAGATTGATTCGATTCAGCCCTCATTTTAATTTTCTGATTCACTGGACACATTGGTAAGTATTAAATGATTTAAATGAGTGGACACATTTGCCTCATAGATTAAGTTGTTGCCTTGCTTTGATAGACAGCGAGACCATGGTTAGAGTAGAGTTTCATAACCATCCCAGCAATCAGTCCAGGAAGACAAATGACATTCTCTTTAGCAAGTGTTGCAAAAATTCAGGCTTTGTTCAGTGACTATCAGTTTCTCAAACTTTTGCACCCATTTCCAATTCAGGATCAACAAGCCAAACATACTCCCTAAACCAAAGACATAGAATGCCCACATTTAGTTAGTCTGCCTTTGGCTTCTCCATCCCAACAACCTACATTCAAAACAGAACCAAAACCTTCCCCTCTTTTTTTGCCTAAAGCCTCCCTATTTTCTTGCCTGGGTCTGAGTCTTTGCCAAACATAAGAAGTGATGGTGGCTGAATCCTTTGCTATAGCAAGCTCCGAGTAACTAGCATGTTTGTTCCTATTTGGGGGATAATCACTTATTTCTTTGTAGGTAAATGCCAAATGAATTACTCTTGATAGTTGTTAAGTATAATATGACACACATATTCATGCACATTCGTAATCTAGCATAGATGTCTTAATTTTATGCCGAGTATGTACATCTCCTTTCATCAAAGCTCTAGGGAATGAAAACAAACAACCATTGACCTGAGACTGGGCCACAGAAAATTTTAAAAAGGCCTTCTTAGAATCTAAAGAATGTTCTCTCTTGGCTGGGGATATAGCTCAGTGGCTTAAGCGCTTGCCTGGTAAGCACAAGGTCATGAGTTCGATACCTGGTACCAAAAAAAAAAAAAAAAGAATGTTGTTCCTTAACAAAAATGATTGATTTTGCTCTTGTAATTATAAGCCTTATATGTGTTCACATGGATGAGAAATACCTCTATACTTGTACTTTTAAAACTTTTTTGTTCTTTTATCCTTTCTTTCCAATACTGGAAATTGAACTCAAGGTTTCATGTATGCTAGGCAAGTGCTCTGTCATTGAACTGTATCCTTAGCGTGTTTTCCAAATCTTATGGCCATTATTCATAATAAGAAATATATCTCTGCACCACCATGGGGAACAGGAAGAGAATAAAGAAGCCTTCCAGTGAACCAGCTGGTGCAGACAACAAGAGCAACTGCTACCCCAAGCAATGGGCTGATTTGGAGGAACTCAGGCTGAGACGATAGCAACTGAAGTAAAATACATAACTTAATGCTTATATTGTTTGGTTGACTCTGCAGGCCTAAAGCTGGTAGTCTGAGTATCTGTTTGGAGGACAACAGTATGCATTATAGCAACTCTGGGGGATTTCCTTGTCTTGTTTTTGAAATCCAGTGTTTTGTTTCACTTTACTGTTTTGTTTTATTCCTGTATCTGGTAACCTGAGAGACTATTTTAAAGATAATAATATTCAATATAAGAACCATTGTTTAATTCCTATCATCTTGTTTTGAAAACCTATATAGCTATTGTTTTTTTGTTGTTGTCATTTTGCTTTTGTTGTTGTTTTTACTTATTTGCTTCTTGATTTTTCTGGTTTTTTTGCTTTTTTGCCTTTAAAATAAAAGAAATATATCTCACATTGTGATTCAGGATATTACAGGAAAAAATCACAAGAGTACTTAAGTTTCATCATGTGCAATGCACTATGATATTTTTATCTAATTTTATATATTTATTTATATTAAGTATAAATAAAATACATATGTAATACACTAAATATGTATGTAAATATAATGTAATACACTAATAATATGTAAAACACTAAAGATATATTCTACATTCTGGTAGCTTTCTAGAGATGCTATCATAAAATGCAGATAAGGTCATTTTAGTGTGTTCCTGAACTTGATTTATATTATCAGATGACAAGCTTGTAATTTAAAGAACTCTGGTGCAGTTTGCAAACTCTAGTTGCATGAAAATCACGGAGACGTCTTACTAAAAAACAGTTTGCTGGGTCCCGGCTCCTGTGTTTCTGATTAGGACCCCTTCAGGTCAAAATTTGCATTTCTTACAGGTTACCAGGTGATGTTGCTGCTGGTTTGGGAATCACACTGCTCAAATGAGTCATTTTCATAAATCAAATTACCTTGCTGAACAGTGAATAATCACTTCCTGATTTATCTGTTTGTCATATGTCAAGTTCACTGATGCAAAGTATATTGCACTGCTTGAATATGTATGAATGTAATCTTGTATGTCCAGGAGGTCAAACACAAGGACTGTGGAAAGACAGCCTGCTTTCTGGGCCTTTCTCCTAGATACTCTGCTGCTACCTTTTAGAGTTATTTAACCATTTACTCATTTACTGAAGCATTTGAGTCCATATACCAAAAGTTATGAGGCATAGCTAAATACCAAATGTATCAGAACCCCTAGACCAATTATATGGACTCTCCTCCAGCTGGTTCCAGTTGGCAGCCAAGCCTCCGAATTAGTGTAGTAATTCATGTAAGTTAAGATTGAGGCACTATTCATATTCTCTTCCTGTTGTAGTGGTCACCCCTGTTGCCTTGGAAACCTGTATCCTGATTAAGTTCGAGGGGCTTAATTGTTGGGGAGGCAGAGGAGGTTTCATCAGATGGTTTCCAGGACTCCTGATCTGCTCGGGTCAGTAGGTTATCCGCTCTGTGAGACATCAGGGACTATCCCAAACACTTGGTGGCTTCAGGGATTCTGTCAAAGCTAAAGGCCAGTATAATGTGTGTAAGAATCTCTTGAGGAGTTTATTAAAATGAAGTTTCTGTTTCAGATCTAGCATAGGACTGTGATTTTCCCATTTCTAACAAACTCCAGGTAATGCTCACGCTGCCGGACAAGGAAGTGCACTTCTAGTTGCAAAGCTGTGGATCCTCCCCCAAATCTAAAGTCAGATTTAAAACGCAGGTGTAACTGCTATAGAAAATGCACTGAAAAGTGATGGTGACTACCATGCAGGCAGAATGCTTTGAGGCCTATTGAGCAGCATAAAGGGTAGTATTTGAAAAAAAAAGGACTGTAGGAAAGGACTGTAGACCAAACTGATGCAACAGACCTGAAATAGCCAAAATTAAACTAAAGAGTATGTCCAACAATACTGAAAGATATGGCTAGAGGGGGAAAAGGAGGTAAGTAGTAGCGCAGAAGAAAGATCAAGGGTTTCAAAAATGTGGCTCTACTTCTGACTACCTATGTAACCTTAGGCAAATGACTTAATTTCATCTGTAAAATGAAAGTAACTTTTCCTGCCTTGTAGAGTTTTGTGCCTTGGTAAATGAATTAACATCTGAGAGGAGACCGGCCAGTGCCTGCAACAGTAAATCTTTAATAAATGCTTGCTACTATTGCATAAATATAGCCTGCCAACCAGGGCTTCCCAAGACATAGGTTCATTCATACGATCTTGGTAGCGTTCCAACCCTGCTTGTCAGGCATTAGGAAATCCAGCCTCGCTCAGAAGTTGTGCAGCTAACCTGGAGAGCTTCTTGTGTGTTGGTAGGGGACCTTCCTGCTGCTATCTGTGATGGCTGAGAGGTGACAGCCTTGCCGACTCAGGACACAGGGAGCCCAAGGTCATGGCTCTCCGCACACTGCTGCTGCTTCCACCTAAACGCTGGGTCTTAGCATCAGGACTGTTGAAATTCACACCCTTAATCTTGCAAAAATAATATAGCTGAGCATTATCCAGGTTGCCCATCTGGAATTTTGTGGTGATAGTAGGGTATGCTCTGGAATTGAGGAAGGGATAGAAGAGCCAGTGGGAAAGTCCACAGAAAGGGTTTTTGAGTGTCATCATGTGGTGGAAACTTTATCTCACGCATAAAGGCAATTTCTCCCCAAAGCACCAAGCCAGATAGAATTTCCAGAGTCAATCTTCTGTCTCTCCAGAGAAAAGGCCAGATCCCGCCATATTTCTGATAGCACAAACACTTGGCGAAACATTTTTTTCACACGAGGAAAGAACACACAGAGATGAAGAAACAGGTCCAGCATCACACGGCTGGCACACAGTAGGGGCAAGTTTTGAACCCAGGCACCCTGGCTCCAAGGTAAAGGGTGTGTATCTTTGGGTCCACTCACCATCAGCTCCTTGCACCTAATTCCTCTTACCAATGCGCTAGTCCAGAAATCTGGTTTCCATCAGGGCCCCAGCCAGTCAGATCTACCCAGAGACCCATCGCTACTAACGCAAACCAGTGAATGCCAGTAGCTACAAGGCAAAGAGGAACCCCAGGCTCCACTCTCAGGGAGAATGCGAGTCTCAGCTCCGGCCCAGCAAGGTCACCCAGTGATAGTGCTAAGAAGGGAGTGACAGAGCCAGTTAGTAAAGGGCTTTGAAGATCAAACTAAGTTATCTGGATTTAATAGGCAACTTGTATGTTTATACCAAGGATATAATAGATAGCAGCATGGAAGAAAACATTAACTTCAGGTTTATTCACTCAGGCTGCGCCCACAGAATATGAGTTCCAGCACCAAAAATGAGGGCAGGCTGCACACTGCAGCTGTGCTGTTCTACCTCCAATTGACAGGTGTGAGAAGGAAGGAGCAAGAGACCCGTGAGGCTCTCACATCTGCAGAGCAACTGTCACTGTGACCCAGCCCTCACCTGGAGGTGTGTCGTGAATCAGGCAGGGCGAATAAGGAGGAAAGAGCAGACTGAAGCGCAGTGCAGAATCCTTAATTGCTAGAGTATGACCATCTTTAATATGGAGGAGAGGTTTCCCCAAGTTTTGGCCATTGCCTCCTTCTTTTAAAATAAACATAGCTTGGACCTAGTGTTCTGCCAAAATATACCTTGGGAAATGCTGGTTGAGTCACTTGGGCAAAATGAAAGCCACTGGTGAGTGAGTATTGAGAGCAGCTGTTATGGAATAGCTGGCAAGAGGAGAGGCCTTTGTAGGGATTCAAAGAGGGACAGCCAGGGAAAAGTGCAGGAGCTCAGCCTCCGATCTAATCCATCAGGGAGGGAAGGAACAGGAAGAGAAGCCGAAAGAAAGCAAGAGATGGAGCACACAGAGAAAGGACTGTTTGCTGGGTTGTTTTCTTTTTCAACATGAATAGTTTCACCATGTTTATATAATATGACTGGGCCTCTCTGTTTTCTGTCCCTTGTAGGATACCTGGTCTCCTGGGTAGAACATTCTAGAAATCAGCCTGCTTCTCTACTCTGGGTAGCCTCTTCTGGTTAACCTTGAAGTTCTCCTATCCACTGCTCAGGGGCTGAGGTGCTTATAGTTTTTAAATGCAATCTTAGCTTCAACCCCTACAGTAGATTTAAGCAGTAATTCACTGAGGGGTTCAAGAGAGAAGTCTAGAATGAAAGTTCGTTGAGGGTGGGAGTTGGTGGGGTGGGAGGAGGGCTTGGAGGAGTGCTTAGGGAAAGTAAGCTTGCCACCCAGCCACATTCCCGCCAAGTCTCCCCTGAGGGGTCTTCTGAAATTGTAGAGTCTCACACTGGCTCTTAATGACCAAGGAGAGGCGAGCTTTGATCCCCCATGAGGGAGTTTTAATGAGCATTACATGTTGCCTTGTCACCTTTGATGTAGAGCATCTATAAACAAGTATATTTAATCCCTCAAAGAATAATTTCCAAACTCTATCTGGTCACTGTAGGAAATTCTTACATTTTTTGGTAACTGCACGCAGTTTTCTACTTCCCGCTTGGGACGGTTTAGATCTACAATGCCCCCTCCTCCACGGGTCTCCTGTGTTGGGAAGGTGACTGGACCTTAGGGGCACTATCCTCATGGGTAGATTAGTCTACTGAGGAGTAGTTGCTGGTTGCTCTTAGGAGGTGAGGCCTGGTTAAAGGAAGGTCACTGAAACACGACTGGAAGGGTGTATCTTTGTCCCTGGCCCCTCTACCCCTCTTCTTTTCCTGCTTCCTGACAGCCATGACAAGAGCGGTTTCTTCCACCACCTCTTCTACCATGCTGTATCCGCCTTGGATGAAATCAGGGCCGTGAACCGAACCCACTGAAATTGGGGCTCTCTCCTGATTGTGGGATATTTCATCCCACTGACAAGAAAGCTAACATAGTGAGTATCTTCAAGAGTTATGAAATGAGGAGGAGAAATAAGGAGCCTGTGGTATGAGAAGCATCTAAGATACAGAAAGAAGGGATAATTCAAAGAAACGTGTTGTTTTTGGCTGGGGATTGGACCCAGGACCTTGGAGAGGCTACACAACAGCTCCACCACTGAATTCACTGCCAGTTCTTGTGAGGTAATGCATGCCTGTTATCTCAGCTGCTCGGAAAGTGAGGCAGGGAGATCAAAAATTCAAAGTAAGCCTGGTCAGCGTAGTAAGATCATGCCAGAATTTTTTTTATTTTGTACCAGGGATGGAATTCAGGACCTCACACTTGCCAGGAAGGCGCTTATGCCACTGAGCTAAATCCCCAGTGCTGAAAAATTTTTAAAAAATAAATAAAAAGGGGCTCAGGAATTCCTGGGCTCCATTCTCCATACCTGCATCACCACACACACAAACACACAACACACTCCCCAGTTCTCAAGACTTATAAACATACTGTTTTTAATTCTGATGATTAATGAAGTTATAAATAAGCTTGGCAAGAAAAATATTTAGTATAATTCACCATCTGAAGAGATGAAAGCACAAAACTTTAAAATAACACTCCCCAAAAAAGGAGTTAAGATGTGGTAAGGATCTGTACCAACTTTCAACCAGGAACATAAACGTCATATATGACCACATGTACTAATGGAAGAAAAAAAGAAAAAGAAGCATAGCTCGGGTTCTATACATGCCATTAACTACCTGCATAACCTCAGCCAAGCCACTGCGAGTAGTGTTTTTGTCTACAGAGTGACAATATTACACACCGTGCCTCTCTTACAGGGATGCCACGAAGGTCAAACCAGATTGCATTAAAATAGTTATCATTTTAATTGCTTGCATTTACATAGTACCTTATCAGCCACAAAACATTTCTGCATAGATTATTCCATTTGCATCAAAGAGTTTTGAAAAGTTATAAAGTGGTACGGAAAGACACAACCCACGTTTGGATGCCAGCTCCATTTCTCTCTGCTTCAATAGACTCATTGGTAAATTTGGGGTAACATGGGTGTTGAGAGGGTTACATTACACTCTGCTGGTTCAGGGCCTGCGTGGAGAAATACTGAAAAAGCGCGTTTTGTTCAGGCCATGTAAATGTCACCTCCTAAAGTTTTTCCAGGCTATCTAAAACAGCGCTCTCCCATTACCACCTTGCTTTGTTTCACTGGATATCACTTAACTATCTGATTATATCAACTTACTTGCTTACTTCCTATCTCCTGCACTTCAATCTAATCTGTGAGGACAGATTTTTGCCTGCCCTGTTTATCTCTACAGTGTATCCCTAGCATCTGTCTAGGCCATATTAGATGCTCAATAATATTTGCTGGATGAAGTTATCCATTAGACTCGCTGTTATGCCTGCCTGAAGTCTTCCCCCATTACTTTGCCTTGACCCGCTGGCATCACTGCTGTTAAAAATATTTTCAGCAAAGCTCGGTGGCCTGTCTGTAATCGCAGCTAAGCAGAAGGCTGAGGCAGGTGGGTTGCTTGAGCTCAGGGGTTTGAGGCCAGCTTGGCAACATAACAAAACCCTGTATTAGGAAAAAAAGAAAGAGGAAAAGAAAGGAAAGGAAGGAGAAAGATAGGGAAGGAAACAAAACAAGAGAAAAAAATTCTCTCTGGGTTGCACTCTCCCGGAGAATTTCTCCCTTGTAGTACATAGGACCACCAGAAGATGGCAATCGAGGAACACAAAAATCAACACTTAACCTAGTCAAGATTTTGGCCAACAGATACATAGATAAGGCAACAAATTTGTAGGAAGCAGACTGCCGCACACTGCCTTTTGAATACTGCTGCTTTACAGGGCTGTGATTTCTTATGCTCTAAACTTATCTTCTTCCACCCTGACCAAAATAAATGTCTAGCCTCAAAAAATCACTAGAGATGTATTCTTAGATTATTGAGAGAATCTAATGGATATTTTGATTAGTCTATGTGAAGATAAATAGTAGTATACTTTGTTGTTTTTATTTAAACATTGAATTTCCTTTAGGTTTTCTGCTTACGTTGTGACTAGCATTTCAAAGTTCTGTACAAATGACACTTACGTTGATGCCGTTTCCAGTGGCAGAAAACATAGAGCTGTGGTAAGAACAGAGCTGTAAAACCACCAAAGCAGAGGAATTTATTCAAACGAATCCAGTGAGTTGATTCTTAAATCAAACACCCAATAACGTGACTGTTAAGCACGTAAAGGAATGGGAGACTTTGTTTTTGTTGGTTCTTATTGGTAAATACTTCTGTGAGTCCAAAAAGAGAGTTGCAATGTAATAGAGTCTCCGAACACCAATAATGCTAATTTTTGGTAGGTTGACACAAAGAGAATTTCATCTTACAGTTTACAGTTCAGTGCATTTGATAGCCTAATAAAGTCCCTGTATCCCAGGCGTGGTAGCACATGCCTGTAATCCTAGCACTCTGTAGGCTAAGATAGGAAGAAGACAAGTTTGGGCAGTTTAATAAGACCCTATCTTAAAACCTAAAAATTAAAAAGGGTGAGGGGGATTTAGTCCAGTGCAAAGGCCCTGGGTTCAACCTGTCGTACCACAAAACAAACAAATAAACAAACCTTTTATACCTGGCTTGTGAGTCATTGCAGAAAATAACTAATTTATTTTGTTGAATTTCCTTTCATTTTTAGACAATATGGGCAAAAATGCCTCATAAGAACACTTTAAAATTGTATATGTTGGACCTGGAGGGTTTGAGGGAATATTTGGTGTTTAAGAGAAGCTTAGTAACATTTCTTGGACTCCTGCTATGCTGCAAGCAATATAAACTCAGGACAGATAAATTAATTAGCCTGATGCTTATAGTTGAGGGAACTAAAGATCTATGAAAAAGTAGCTGAGATGGGATTTTAACCTAGGCCTTCTGGCGGAAATGTAAGCACCTCCTCACATCATAATTGTTCGTATTCTAACAGATGATCTAAAACATTTGGCAGCTTCTAACTAATTCAGGAATTTAACCAAATCACAGGGTAATGTTGTAAAAAATGCAGAGTCCTACCCCTAGCTCCTTAGAAGATCTTGTGTGGGGACCAGGAACCTGAGTTTGAAAGCTTTCTTTATGGTTCTGCTGCAGATCTTACTGATTCGGAGAAAACAGTAAACCTGAATCTTGCACGAGAATCTGATGAACCTTTTTCTCAGAAAAATGCACATTTTGCAATTGCAATTTTTCTACTACCTTAACCCTAACCCTAACCTACTACTTTACAGGCATTCTGAAGACACGGATGCTTGGTTTCTCCTGTCCAAAGCAAAGCAGGCCTAGCAAGACACCACTGCCATCTCTCTGCCAAGAGATGTCACTCTTTAGCCTCAAAAGGTCTCCTAAAAGATTCATTCAATCTTTCTTTTCCTTCTTTCTTCTTTCTTTCTTTCTTTCTTTCTTTCTTTCTTTCTTTCTTTCTTTCTCTTTCTTCTTTCTTCTCAATCACAAAATGAAGACGCTTACCAGGAAAATGAGTTCAGTGCTTAAAAAGAAGCTTCATCTTCTAAATAGAGCAGACTTCAGGACAGTGTTTCAAAAAGGTAAACTGAGGGGCGGGGGTTTGGCTCAGCAGCACAGCGCCTGCCTGGCATGCGTGAGGTCCTGAGTCAACAAAGGTCAGCCAAAACAGTAACAGTGCTATCTATAATCACCATGAAAGCTGATCTAGAAATCTACCTGCTTTGATTAAAACCAGCAGTGTAGACCAAAGCTTAATAGGGCCATCACCAGCAGGGATGGCCATTACTTTATGTTCTCAGAAGCCTCCTTTTCTAACTGCCCGTCAGTCCCTGGTTCTTCATTTTAGGTTTAACATCTTCCAATAACCCGAGAATTATGCATCCAGTATTTGAGGCATGCATGTAAATAGTATTGACACAGTGTTCTCCAATATTTACTTGTAATATATTCTGGTTCTACAAAGCAGGAAAAGGATAAGAACACATGTTCTCTTTGTAAACCAGGGATTCTAGACTTGGGGCTTAGATATTGCTATAGGCAGAATGAAGGGGTGCAGCATCTGCAAACACCCCGACATAGTATGTAGATTTCATGTGCCTGCGTACTATTCTGGGAGTTTCCATGGTTTTCATCAAGTTCTTTTTTTCCTTTCCCATTCCCTTCCCCTTCTCCCCTCCAAATTCTTAAAGGAGTTGTCCATTAAAATTCTAGAAGCCGTCATTTACAGGAAGTGTCTCCTCTCATTCACGAAGGGTAGACAAACAAACAAGCCACACAATGGGACAAGGTGACCTCGGTCTTCAGGTCTCATGTGACAGACACAGCACTTGCCAGTGCGTGCCCTTGCTCTGGCTTAGATTTGGAGCACTCAGCTGGAAAGTCCGCTTGCTCATAAACGTCTTCCCTGGTATGAAAATCATGGTTTGTGGGAGCAGAAAGACCTGTATCAGCGACCAGAACAGATTATACGAATTCTTCCCAATTCCTAATATGCTTATAAATCAGGAATTATCATTCCTAACCTCAGATGGTTAGGAGGCACCAGTGAAGGACTATATATAAAACTTCTAGTGCAGGGTCTATCAAAGAGCGGATAATAGGAATTTTTTTTTTGTTTCTTTTACATTGCTGGAGTTTAACACAGAGCCTCACACACTCTAAGCACATGCTTCGGCGCTGAACACATCCGCAGCCCAGAAATGCTTGGCTTTGTCCTCTTCCTCCTCGCTACACTAGGATTCCTCCGTCTGGAGATGCTGAGGGCAGACTGCTGCCTAACTGGGCGGGCTGACTCGTCCGCACTGGGAAGCCCAAGGGTTCCTTCAGCAATTCCCATTTGCAGGTCCCCTCCATCTCTTGCTTGCAAAGTCTTACGCGCCGAGCATCAATTACAGGGAGCCACAAGCCGTGACAAGATGACCTCTTTGTCCTGGAGTTGCTGTACGTACTAGGGGAAACAGTAACGAAAATAAGTTAGCAGGAGGCACAGGGCACTAAGAATACACACGCAAGAACACTTGAAAACAGGTTACAACAGAAAGGACAGTGGAGTTGATTTTAGACGTATTCATGAAGGAAATGATTACTGGATGATATTTTTAAAGTAGGAGAAGGGAGAAAACTGAAAAGGAGAGACTGCCACGAGGCAGGCTTCGGAGGGAAGTGGCCAGGAGCAGATTTCAGGGCAGCAGCGGGGAAGACAGGCTTTTACAGGGCCGTGAAAAGACAGTGGTTAGGTGTGGGGGTAGGGAGATAGCTAACTGGCAGAGACCCTTGAAGCCATGATTAGGAGTTTTAATTTAACTCAAGAGGCAATTGGCAGTATTGCAGACTTCTGAGACGGGCAGTGATACTTGAGTTCTTGCTGCTCTGAGCTGGGTGGGTTAGATGTAGAATCTCTGCAGGAAAGCTGAGCTGAGACAGTTCCGTAAACCCAGGTGAAGAGGGATCGGAAACAGGATTCTGGGCATGGGACGAAAGGAGCAAAACTAGACCAAACGGGGGAAATAAACAGTCCTTCATTCCTTTTTGAAGCTAGCACTGTGTTAGGCACCAGGATGCCATGGGAACAGGCATGGAAGCTGCAACAAGGAGAAAGAATTAAGCAATTACAATATGGCAAGATAAGTGCTGTGACCATTGCGTCAGAGAGATTTGAGAGCATCTTTTAGGAGCAGAACCTGATTCAGGGGAAGGCACACAGGTAATCAGCAGTCTTGCCCTGAGAAAGTGGCGTTTAAGCTGGGTGGTGAAGAAAGAATCGAACACCATCTGAATGAAAGTCACTGAGAGAAGTGTGCCAGCTCAGAACGGAAGCACAGGCGTAGAGCCGTGAGGAAGTAAAGAGCAACTTCAAGAGAAACTCAGGGGACAAACGGGGCGATCAGGCCAAAAAGGGCAGTTAGTCCACCGTGTAGACCATGGACTCTGCTTTAAGGGCAGGGAAGACGGTGCAGGAGGCACAATTCATTGTTTCATTTTAGAAAACTCCTTCCGGCTGTGTTGTGGGCTGGAGGTGGTTTAGGGTGGGAATCTGGGAGGTTTGTTCCCGTAGTCTAAGAGAGAATGTTTGGAGAGTGGAGATAGAGACATGGTGATGAATTCAAGATGGAGAATTTATGGGATGAGAAGGAGACTGACAGGAGGAGGAGAGGGTGTGGGAGGAGAGGTCACCAGTCCAGGCAGGGAAGAAGACAGTGTGTGGGGTCAGACAGCTAAGCCAGTGGAAGCGTCAGTGCTAGAATCCAACTCTAGATCTTTAAACGACTCATTTCTTTTACTTTCATGCTTGTGTTTCCCTAATATATGGGGAAATAGTTATTAGATTTATAATGTCTGTTTTAAGTTCATCTATAAACTCTGTCATTTCTGGACGTTTCTTTTGTTTGTTTATTTTTCCTGAATGTGGCTTATATTTTTATTCTTCTGTGTATGCCTGGTAATTTTTATTAGGTGCTTGACACTGTGAATTTTATATTCTTGAATGCTAGCTTTCACTGTACCCTAACGAGCCTTGGATTTGGTTCTGACATGCTGTTAAATTACTTGAAGATGAATTTGACCCTTTCCATATGTTTTCTTTTATGCTTTGTCAGGGAAATTTAGAGGAGCATCTGGGACTTCTGCTTATGGTCATGATAGAGTGATAAGGATTGAATTTACCCTCCCACCTAAAGTAACAGGCCTTCAAATACAGTAACATTTTCCCCTAAAACACCTCATGTAATCTAGACTACAGGTACTTACATTTTACTTGCTGTGGAATGGACCCCAGAGACAGTGAACAGAGTGAAATTGGGAGAAGCCAAATTACCTAGCAGATCTTTGCATCTGTCCAGGAAGGATTACTTACCAACAGAACTGACTTTCTACCATAAACAGCTGGAAGCCAGACAAAATATTTGAAATGACAATGTTCAAACATATCTTTGCTCAAACATATCTTTGTTCAAACATATCTAGGTTAAATTTAAAAACTAATCCAGCTTCAAATTTCCGGAACATAATAGCAGTTCACACTTTAATCAACAGTGATCATCAGGAAACTCTAGGTGCTTGATGAAACTCACCAGGACATTTGTTGGTTCGTATTCCTTAGCTGATAGTGCAATGACTTATTAACTGGTACTCATCCATTCAGTTCTCTAAACTTCATCTCTGTTTTTTGTTGGTGTAATAGAAAACCATGGTCATAAATATATGTTTGCCTATGGGCAAATTAGAAAAAAAATGTCCCTTGCTTTACCATAAAATTCTGATTTTAATAGGACAAAAGAAATTTTTTTTGTCATTTGCCAGAATTGTTTCATAATAAATGTTCAAATCTACTAAGTAAATGGCATCCTCAAGATTGACTTAAGTGCCCTGGATCTGTGAAAAATAAGGTATAGGTATAAATTATTAAGTTGTGAAGGGATTAATATGAAATCATACATAAGAAGGAAATCTCTTTCCAGCGCTGTCACTGAAGGTGACTATTGTGGCATTGCTCTTGGCTTCCAACTAATGTTTTTATGTATTCCTAGAACTCAGTCTTTGTTCACTAAAGTATTTTTCACCATGTAGGACAGATGTCTTAAAAGATGACCAATTCCATGAAAGAATTCCCCATCTGTCTGGTATATCACAATTTTTGCACAGAAGTAAGGACGTCAAAGGCAAAACTGGAGTAAAAGGAGTCCAATTAAAAGAAATGTGCACTGTGCAGTCCATGACAATGTGAGCATCAGAAAAACCCATTTTCGAGGTTGTTGGTTGAAGACAGTAGTAGCACAGTGTAAAAGTTATATTGGACTTGTTGAGCATGTGTAGCAATGAGTTTATAATCACAGTGAAAAGAGAAACTTCCTTAAAAGGAAACAGAAGATTGTTGGAATAAATACATGGGGTGACACAACAGGATGGGTTTTTATTTTTACTAAGTTTGTTGGAGGTTATTATACATGAGTATGAATTTATAATGTACAGATTTTTTTCTTTTAAACTAGCAAGGAGAAAACAGTGAACATACAATGCTCTGAGCCAAAATATCCCTGAAGAAATGGGTGTTGAACAGAAAAATAAAAGGCCCAATAAACATAGGTGAAGAACAAACAGAATAACTCAGTGGTACAAGTGCCTGCCTGGCAAGCGTGAGGTCATGAGTTCAATCCCCAGTACCAGAAAAACACACCAAAAAACAAAAAACCCATAAACAGTAATAAAAAACAAATGGAAGTCTGTAAAAAGCTCTCTTTGTGAGCTGATCAACATTGGAAGACACTAGAAGTTAAAGAGGAGTAAAATCCATGCTCCAAAGTAACACGTGACCCGTGTGTCTCAAGAACTTCTGGTAGACCCTCCTAGCCAGCATGAGGTGTGGACAAGGCAAGTAGATGTTTCCAACATACTTGAAGACCCAGCGCAGTGAGTGAGATATGGCCAAACTTTGCATGCAGTACTTAAAGTATGCATCAGTCCTAAGAGATACACTAGGCTTTGAAGGATTAAAATGCAGTTAAAGGCAGGAAATTAGGCATCCCATGATTAAATAAAGAGGGGCCCATCTAAGAACCTTTATATCACCCAGTATGGATCTCTTTAAACTGCAAAACCAAGTCCCAGTTCCCAACCAATACTCAGTCAACAACCCGAATTCTCTGTGAGATTTTTTTGTCTTTTTTTTAAGTCCTGGTAAAATTAGTGTAATCCCAAGAAACATGTATATAATATTTATTACATTTGCGTGCCCTCATCATCATGGTACAGTTTCTTTGAGATTCTGAAACTCTATTAAGGAAATTTATTGGGAAGAACCCAGCTGGTCGATCTCTCTGTGGAGTGAGGAAAGAAGGCTTAAACAGAGGGAGATGTTGAACCACAAGGCAGTCATACTAAAGGTCTCAGGCAGTCTTGCAGATTGCTGTGAAGCTGGGCTGACTCAAGTTTATCCCAAGGACCCAGGCCTGGGTTCCTATTGTAGACCAGTCATTAGATCTGGGGAGGCACTTGGGAGCAGTCGGAAACTCTGCCTCTCCTCCTGGCAGAGCCTCTGAGAGAGCTCAACTGGGGGCTGCTAGCCGCTGTCTTGGTAGCTGAAGGGAGGGTTCTGGGGGCACATCAGAGCATTCACTACACTCGAAAATCTAATTCCAGGGAGATTTAAAAGATGAGACTAAGAGAAGCGTAAACAAACACAGTTTAAATATTCAGCCCTTGCTTTTTTAGCTAATTTAGTATAAAATATGCAGTTCTGTAATTATCATGATACTCTGTTGTCTGCTTCTTCAAGTGTTTAGAGAATTTAAGAGATGAATGATTGAAAAACTGCAATTCCAATAACTTTAAGCAGAAGAGATCCACGGTCATATTTACGTCTCGGAAAGGTGCTGAGACTGAGGCAGGGAAACAAGCACCAGGAAAAGTGCTTGATGTCTGTCGGTGGGGAAATTAGAGAAAACATCGTGGGGAAGCCAGGTGTGGCGGTGCCTGCCCGCCATCCCGCTTCTTAGGAGTCTGAGGCAGGAGGGTCAGGGGTGTGGGTCCGGTCTGGGCAGTGCAGAGACTGAGTGAGACCATGTCTCAAACAAAACTAAAAAGCAGCTGGGGATGGGACTCAGTGTAGAGGCCCCAGATTCAATCCCAAGGGCCACAAGTAACTAAGTAAAAAGTCATGCAGGAAGGAGTGTTTAAACTGAGTCTTGAAAAATGGGTAGAATTTCAGATGGAAAAACTATTGTGTGCCATTATATGTTTTAAATTTCGTCATCTCTACCATTACTTTATATAACTTTTGATGGAATTATTAATGCTTTGAGAACTACAAGGGTGATTGAAATACACAGTCAATGTCTAAATTGTGCAATTTGTGTCACAGTAAAAGACACGTTACCGTGAATCTCCCTCAAAATACTTTTCCTTGGCTTGAACATACTTATCCCGGCATGGTTGCTACTCGGTGGGAGTCCTCCTTTTTGAGGATCTTTACAAGGTGTGACCAGAAACACGGTGAATGCTGCTACCAAGTACCCTCCGACAGAAAGGCAGGCTTGTCGAAACGTGACGAGGTGTCCTTGTCCACCTGAATAAGGCCCTGTGTAACTTCCACCTCTTCCCCAGAGCTGAAATGACCAGAAGAGAGACTACCCCGAAGTGATTCAGGGCATCAAGGCAGCCGCAATAGCGGAACTAAAGACACTTAGGAAGGAAGACTCTAAGAACTGTTTCAGAAAGTGACGAAAACAATGAGATAAGTATGTTCCAAGCCAGGGGAGCGTCTTGGAAAGGAAGAGTTTGGTTAATCTGCCCCCTGGATAATTCGGTCCAGTGCAAGTGAACCATGCCAGGAAGGTTTTGAAAAAACCCAGGCAAAAAATCACTTCCTCATTGCGATGTGTCCAAAAAGGAACAGCGACAGAAATCCTGCCAGCGAGGAACTCTGCCGACTCCTGGGAGAGCGAGTCTCTGCCAGCGTGGTATTGTTTTATGGGCAAGTTAAGAGCCTGGATAAGCAGGATTACCGGAGAAGCAGGCTGACCGTCATGCTGCCTTGTAGAGCTTGCCTCCATTTTTAATAAAACTGTCAGATTAAGCCATGCTTGGCTGCTCTATATTATTAATACGAATTCTTAACTGTCAATTAGTTAACAGGCCAGTGAAAAGAACCTGCTTATAAGATCGTTGCTGATGAATATAATGCTTTGTGCTTCAGGAAAACGTATGCGTATGCTGTGTAATTAGAAGGTCTCCTCCCTCCCGCCCCATCGGGGGAACATGTGTCACCAATAAAGGAGCTTATTAGACCTGTGAGGGGTCAAAGTCTGGATCTGAGGCTTACAGTATTATGACGGATTACAAAATCACTCCATTATGTGAGTCAATCTGTTTCCAAGCACCTAGCAGGGAGCTCACTGGGCAGCAGACCTCTAAACGAGATTCTCCTTGGTTTCCTTCCTGGGTCTCATGACGGGTCAGCTGCTGTTGCCAGCACTGGGCAGCTCACATGTCAGTCAGAGCCTTTCTGTCTGACTTCTGCCTCTCTAACAGCCAAGCTCTTTGCAAGCCAGCTCATGCCTCAGGCCCCAGGCAGCTCCCAGGAAGAGTGCGAACGAACTCCAGACCCTTCCGCTGTCCCATCACTCAGAGGGAAAAGGAAGCAGAACCCTTAAACCCCTGTAGCCCTTCTTTCTGCCTCTCTTTCTTCTGCTCCTCCCTCCCTCCCGTCTCTCTGTTCTACAGTCTCCCTAGTTCCCCATGCCTCTCCTTTCTGCAATGGGTATGTGCCTGCTTATATAAACCACATTCAGAGAGGAACACCTCCTCCGAAAGCCTTTGCTTGGAACTCGGTGGTCACAGATACCTTCAAAACCTTCAAACGAGAGAAGCCAAAAGGCATTTGCCTGATGCGTCAATGGAGCGCTAAGGAAAAGTCACCTTTATTTCCCCAGCAGAGTGTCATTGCTCTTCATAGTTTTCCTCTAATTCATGTCTGTTTTCCCAGCTGTTTTCCCTTGGTCGATGTCTATGTGTCTCTGTCCATATTCTGTCGCCTCTCGCCTCTCGACTTAGTTTCTTTAATGGTTCAGAGTTTATGAAGACGGCCCAGAGCTGGTGAAGAACTTCATTAGGGGGGATATGATATGTCAAATGATGACATTTATAAGATATACTGACTAGGAATAAAGCCACATGTTCCAAGGACCGAAGCAATCTCTGGAGAAAAGCACGAACTCCACAGCCACTGGGCTTTGAGCAGCAGCGCTGCTCCCTGAAGGCAGGAAAGTCTCGCCACTGTGAAGCCAGGCTGCCAGCCGTCCGCGTGCTCAGGAAATCACGCTTGGAAGACACACTTTTCATCAGTGAATACTTTGAGGGGGACCGTTGGGGAGTGAAAACACCTGTGGTAAAGGGGGAGCTGTGAGGAACACAGACAGACCGAGGGGATACATGGTGTCACCCATCATGGCCTTTCAGTTATAAATGAGCTGTGCCCCCTAAGGGGTTTGTATCAGTCATCTTTGTGTTTTACACCCTCCCCGAGTCTTCTAGGTATCCTTACAGCCCCTACCACCTTACTTAATGGATCTATCCATACCGTTTGCCAGGGGACTGTACCCTCTGAAAAGGAACCTGCATGAGTTTATAGTGTTTTCACCTGATATGTGTGAGATATTCTCTGCTCCCAATAGAGGCAGGAGGCTGGGAAAAGATCCGCTGTAGGTGAAAATTAGAGGAGCTAGGTCCTGAAATATTTGAACCCACAGGCTGCAGCACAGTGCAAGAAGCACGGGTTCTGTCACTAGATACACTGGAGTTGATGCATGGCTTTCACACACACGCTGTGAAGCTTTGGACACGTTACTGAGCTTTGCTCAGTCCTGGTTTCTTCAAATCCAAAAGTGTGAATACTATCATTGGAACTGCCTTGGGCAAAAGCCAATGTACAAATGCCCAGGGCAGGATCTGGCATATAGCAGGCACT
>PVJX010022734.1:0-30083 GCA_004027295.1 Dolichotis patagonum
GTGCCATGAATTAGAAATTAAGGATAAAAGCAACTGCAAAAACCCCACAAACACATGGAAACTAAAAAATACACTTTTGGGCAATCAGTGGGTCACAGAGGAAACAAAAGAAGAAATTAAACAATATATACAAGCAAACAAAAATACAAATACAACTTACCAGAATTTGTGGGGTGCAATGAAAGCAGTCTTCAGAGGAAAATACATTGCACTGAGTTCCCACATCAGGAAAACAGAATGACCACAAACAATCTGATGCTACAATTCAAACATCTAGAAAAATAAGAGCAAGCCAATCCTAAAACCAAAAGAAGGGAGGAAATTGTAAAGGTGAGAGCAGAAATCAATGCAATAGAGACTATGAAAACAATACAAAGAATCAATGAATCAAAGAGTTGGATCTTTGAAAGAATAAATAAAATTGATAAGCCCCCAGCAAAATTTATTTAAAAAGACAAGAAAAAACTCAAATTCATGCAATAAGGAATGAAAAAGATGAAATTACTACAGACTCTGTGGAAATATAGAAGATCATCAACACCTATTTCGAAAACCTCTACTCTCATAGGTTCAACAACACAGAAGAATTGGACAGATTTCTAGAAACATATGAACTACCAAAGCTGAGTCAGGAAAATGTAAAACTGCTGAATAACCCAATTTCAATTACAGAAATTGAAAATGTAATTAAGTCCTTGCCAACAAAGAAGAGCCCAGGCCCAGATGGATTCACTGCGGAATTCTACAAGAAATACAAAGAAGACTTAATTCTGACACTCCTGAAATTCTTCAATGAAATCAAAAGGGAAGCAATTCTTCCTAAGTCATTCATGGAAGCAAATATTACTCTAGTTCCAAAACCTGAGAAAGACCCAACTAAAAAAGAGAACTATAGGCCAATCTCCCTAATGAACACAGATGCACAAATTCTCAATAAAATATTGGCAAACAGGATGCATAAAATCATCAAGAAGATTATACACCATGACCAAGTGGGATTCATCCCAGGAATGCAGGGATGGTGCAACATACATATGTAAATCAATAAATGTAACTCACCATATCAATAGAGCCAAAAGTAAGAAACACATGATCATTTCTATAGATGCAGAAAAAACTTTTGGTAAGAGTTTCTGCATGTCGAAAGAGATTTCCAGCAGTGTGAAAAGAAAACCCACAAATTGGGAAAAAATCTTAATGAATTGTCCCTCAGACAAAGGACTTCTGTCTAGAACTTATAAAGAATTAAAAAAAAATCAGATCCACGAAATTCAAAGACCCTATCCAAAAATGGGCATCTGAAATGAATACACAGTTCTCAGATGAAGAAATATGAATGGCAAATAAATACATGAAGAAATGTTCAACATCATTAGTCATGAGAGAAATGCAAATTAAAACCACACTGAGATTCCATCTCACCCCAGAAAGAATGGCCAGGATAGAAAAAACTACCAACAACAAGTGCTGGAGAGGCTGTGGGGAAAAAGGAACTCTTCTGCACTGTTGTTGGAAGTGTAGATTGGTGCAACCACTGTGGAGGTCAGTCTGGAGATTCCTCAAAAAGCTGTGTTTGGAGGTCCCATTTGACACAGCTATTCCACTTTTAAGCATATTCCCAGAAGATCTGAAAACGTCATACCCCAGTGATATATGTGCACCCATGTTTATAGCAGCACAATTTGTAATAGCCAGATCTTGGAAACAACCTAAGTGGCCATGAACTGAGGAATGGGTAAAAAAGTTGTGGCATTTTTATACAGTGGAGTACTACTCAGCTATAAAGAATGATCACATTGAGATATTTATAAATAAATGGACACAACTTGAGACCATACTCATAAGCGAAATAAACCAAACTCACATGTATAAATATCGTATAGTCTCCCTAGTTTGAGAAATGGTAAGAGTACACAAGATTTTATGGTAATCATGATTCTCCATTACATAGCTTTGAAGCCTTTTAATGTTTCTTTCATCAGTTGGAATGGTTTTATTTTGTTTTGTTATATTTTATTATGTGTGATGGTATGAACAGCTGTTTTGAAGAAAACAAAACATTATGGCAGCCATTGCTGATTTAATATCATCTTGCTTCTAAGTCCTACCATGCTTTTATTCTTCTATTACCATTGTTTCTATCCTGTTGTATCTTACTGGGATTTTAATTTATGTGAGAGTATAAACAAATTATTTTATGGAAAATGAGATATTATAGTAGCCATTGATCATTTTCTGTTATTTGGTTCTGAATGCCCTGTAATTCTTTCATTCTTTTGAATGGTTTTATATTTTTTGTGTTTGACATTATTGTATTTGAAGCCATGATCAACTATTGCAAAAAAAGAGACATTATGGAAGCTACTGTTAATATCCGGTTGTCTTGTTGTAAAGTGCCGTGTTGCTTATGTTGTTCTGTTCTGATATGCTTTGTTCTGTCCTCTTTTGTTTTATTCCCTTTAAAAAAAAAGATTGTAATGAAACTTGAAAGAGAAAACCCTATAAAATATAATAAAGTCTATTGTGAAAAGTTTTTATATAAACGGGATTCATGGTGCGGGTGGTGGTGTTGGATTCTAACAACAAACTTTTAATACAAAAACATGAGTTTATTAATTGAAACTTTTACATAAGATAAAGCCAATTTTCTGACACCGTGAAAACTTAGATCCTGTTTCCTCTTGTCTGGCCCTGGCCGAGGAATGGCTTTAGCAGGGTATAGACTTTTGGAGACACCATCATCCTCCCTTAATATTCAGCCCCCGTGGCAATGGAGCTGTTTACACAACCTCTTTTGTGCCGTTATTTGCTCTACTTCACCCTCCCCATCATCCGTTTTAAAATATTAACCGCAGTTTTGTGCAGTATTTCAATTTCACTTTGGGCAAAACTTTTCTTTTGAATTCATTTTTGTTTTGAAATGAAATGAAGCCTGACAATATATCTAAAAATAAAATAAAAGCTTACTTTTTGCTATCTCCACAGAGCAAATTTGATGGTTCTAAAATCAGAGACTATTTCTTGAATTTGTTTAAAACACATTCTAGTTTACTATGTCTCTACTATATCAATATTTTAAGAGTGAATTTGGCTTTTATGTTAGAAAATGAAAGAGAGTAAAGAAAAAAGAACAATAAGTCATCTATTTCCTGTCCACTAAGGACATTTTTTATATTCCATATCTGTCTGCAATAAGCCTTCAGATCACGTCAGATATTCTGAACAAGATTATCATTCAAAAGCATGAAAAAGGAGATTCTATTACCAACCATCTTAATTTCTACCTGTCACTTGATTTCTGTTTTCACGAATGAAAAATTGGGACCTACAAATCATTCTTTCCAAGTCCAGATTCAGGTTGTATGCCTTTATCCACTTACTTCAGCTAGAAAACGTTTGTTTGTTAAACTATATTTTCAAATTTCCTAGTGCACAGTGAAATCTTAGTTGATATGAAAAAGGTTGTAAAATTCCAGAATCCCTCCCCTTCTCCCTTTCCCTCTCCAACTCTTAAGCAGGATCGGTATTAATCTAGACAAATACCTTGCTAAGGTGTTAACTGGATAGGATGTCCAATAGTTTTATCAGGTACTAGCATCAGTCTTGATGTTGCTTTGAAGGTATTTTTAATATAATTACCATATCAATTAATAGACTGAATAAAGCATATTGCTTTCCATAGTAGGAGTCTTTATCTAATCAGTTGAAAGAGTTAGCAGGAAAATCTGAGGTTTCTTGAAGAAGGAACTGATTTCACAATACATCATACAAACCGTGCTTGCGTTTCCAGACTACTGTGCTGCAAAATGCAGAATCATAGTGGAATCAGAGCCATACTTTCTGAATTTCTGACCTGCCAACCTCACTTACAAATTTTATATTTGTCAGTATACTAGATGATGAGACCCAATTATTTAGAATAAATGTATGAATTTTATTAAATATTGCTGTCTCTCTCAATCTCTCTATATTATAAGACAGCCAAAGAAGACTGTGGTAGAAGTGTGTTCAGGGTAAAGGCTCACAGAACCTGGGAAGCCACTGGTACATACATGTTCCAGGTTCCAAAAGCAAAAATACATGAAGTGTAAGAGCAGAGAAAGGGTGACCCTGTTCCGGATGACAGAGACTAATTTTATCCCTTTGTTCTATCAAGGCTCTTGGCAGATTGGATGGTACGAGCAGATCCTCCTCAGTGCACTGATTGAACTGTTAATCTCTTCTACAGACATCCTCACAAACACAGCTAAAAATATTCCTTTTCCAACTACCGGAGCACCTGCTAACCCTCTCAACTAGAAACCTGAAACTAAAGAAGCTATTTAAAATTAAGCAAAGAAACTAACTGTGATAAGATCTCTGCCAAAGAAGTTTGCAGAAACTTGGGAGGTTTAGTGGGGCATGGCGGTACAGTGTGTAACCCAGCGCTCTGAGAGGGTAAAGTGGGAGGATTGCAAATTTAAGCCTAGCATGGGAAATTTAGTGACTTTCTGATATTCTGCCTTTGTCTTAGGTACTTTTCTCTGTTTTTTTAGACAAAATATCCATTGCACAATTTAAGGAAGAAGGGTTTATTTAGTTCACAGTTTGTGGGGGTTTCAGTCCATAATCAGCTGGCTTCCAGGCAGAGCTTCCTGGCAGAGGGGAAACAATTCTTAGAGGCAGAAGACAGCAAAAACAACCAGAGCAAAGGGGGAAGTGCAAGCCTCAATTGCTCCTTTGATGTAGCACTCACATCATCTCATCGCCCTCTTGCCCAGGCTCAGGACTTTGCAGAGTGAGAACCCTGGTCCCCTGCTGAGTCATTCAAAGTTTTAACCTTCTCAAGTTGGCACAATGAGTCAACTATTACAATATCCTGGACCTTAGACAGATGCCCTCTTCACCCCAGGTTGTAGAACTGCTCAACCAATTAAGCTTCTAAACATTTTTTCCTTTCCTTTTCGCTTCTTTACATAAAGAAAAAAAATTATTTTATTTTATTTGTTTAATTTGGTCTTATTTTAAAGAAGGTAAAACAAACCGAACAAAGCAGAGCTGAAGAAAACAATGCAAATGACACAGGATTTCACAGCAAGACATCAGGAGGTCAACAGTGGCTAGCATATTGTCTCTTGGTTTTTTTTTGGTTTTTTTTTTTTTCCCCTGGTACCAGGGATCAAACTTATGACCTCATACCTGCCAGGCAGGCGCTTATGCCACTGAGCTAAATGTTTGGACCTAAATGTTTTTTTTTTTAAATTTTTTATTATTATTTTTTATTTTGTGGCTTCCAGTCTTTTAGACCATGATGTAAACAAACCTTGAAGCTGGGTGATCACAGACTCCATAGTTTCAAGTTCTCAAGTGGCATCTTATTTATTTATTTATTTATTTATTTGGTACTGGAGCTCAAACTCACGGCCTCGCTCTTGCCAAGCTGGTACTTACGCCACTGAGCTAAATCCCCAGTCTTTCTTGTTTTCTTTGAAATAGTTGTCTAGATTTTCACACACAATGAATTCAAATAAAACAAAATAGTAAAAAACTGATTAAAACAGAAGAATGAAAGCATTACAGGCCTTCAAAATCAGACAATAGGAAAATCAACAATGGCTGCCATAATGTCTCTTGTTCTCTTTAAAATAGCTCTCAATACACTCATATATGTTGAAATTAAATAATACAAAACAGAATAAAACCATTGTAAACAAAGAATAAAAGCATTACTGGATTTCACAGTATGATGATAGGAAAACAGCAATGGCTACCATATTGTCTCTTTTTCTTCAAAGTAACTGTTCATATCATTATGCATAGTACAATCAGTTCTTGTAAAATGTTTAGAAGTTCTAGGCATGTATAAGCTTTACATGTATGTCTATTCTTTCTGCATTAGAGGAAAAAAAAGCACAGAACAAATTTCTAGAAAAACAAGAAACAAAGAAGACAAATAAATAACAAGAGCAAAGAGCCCAAAACAATGTTCTTCTAGTTCATTCCCAAGTAAAATTGACAATAAAAATTAAACATTGTGAATGAATTCAAGACATCTTGTTCACAATACTACATCTAATGACAAAGAAAGAAAGAAAAGAAATAAAGAAAAGAAAAGAAAAGAAAAGAAGAAAAGAAAACCTCAAATGCCCAGCACTACTTTAGATAGTGCCAAGTCATAGGCAATATTTAGAGTGGGATATATGGCAGTGTGCTATTTTAAAATTTAAACATTCACTTATATTTTGATCATACCTTGCATGTTACCTTAGGGTTATATGACTGGTTTCATATATATGAACATTATTATTTTTATTGTAGTGCATGAATATATATTTTGAAGATTTTGAATATATATTTTAAAGATTTTGGTGAAAGTTTACATTGAAATAAAAAATGAATAATTTTATTTCAGTGTTTTCATGTTAGATATTAATAAATCACACATTTAGAAAAAGTACTTCATTTCAAATGTTCAAATGCCAGTATGCTATAAATCTCTATTAGAATTTAGTTATAATCTTAATTGTTTGTAAACTACTTTGACAAGTGATATTTATGTTCAATATTTTTATGAGAATCACTTTCAAATTTCTCTAATATATTCCTGTTACTGAATTGTTTTTTAATGTCTAGAGCAGAATTTAGCCAAAAACTGTATAATAATATCAGCCCATAAAATCTCATATCCATGATAGCAAAAGAAACAAAAATTCAGCTCCCATTTTTCCCCAGCAAAAAGTAATAAACTGTTTTACTGAAGTTTTGAACCAAAGAGTGAAAGAGAAGCCATGAAGATAATTATCTGTTCCATTTCCTTCCCTCTGGGTTAAATTATATCCAAACAAAACCAAATGAATTGCTTTCTTAAGAAATAAGTGGAAAAACAGACAAAATCCTTCCAAAATATAGTGTTTATAGTCAAGTACATCTACTAGTATCTTGCCTAAATCTCTCGTTCTCATTTATGTGTAATATTATTTTACTGGATTTCTCATTTTCTTTGCCATCATAAAAAAACTGCTATGTCTGATCTGTCCCGCAAATCAAGTTGCTTCTGGCCAATGCACTGTTTTCTGTTAAAAAGATGGTACAGCTTCAGTTCTTTCTTTCAACTAATGTTCCCTCTCTGTGGTCCACTTCACTGTCACAATTGTTTAATAAAAACTCTTACATCACGGAGATATTTTTGTTACTTCCCAGGCACTTTTCAACCTACTGTAATCTTGGTTTTGGTTTTATTTCTCCAGTGAAATTGCCCTTGCTGAGGTCTAAAGTGGTAAGTGTCACAGAAGTGAATAGACATATAGTGGTTCTCATCTTAATTGACTGTTTTGTAGTCTTTGTTACTTTTGACATCACCCTCCTGTAAATGATTTTTCTTTCCTTTTTGTCTTGTTTTCTATGACATTATACTCTTGGTATTTTTCTTGCACTTCTGGCTATTCTCAGTGCTTTGCTCATAATTTTTCTCAAATTAGCAAATATACCATCAAGTTTTTAATTTTATCTACATCACACTTACTCATTGCTCTATTTTTTCCCTGACAATATCAATTGCAGTCATTAATTCACCTGTTATCTATTTCTCTGCACAAATATTTATAGCATTGGCCTCCCTGAGAGTTTCTAACCATCTAAATCTAACTGTATGCACAATCCAACTACTAAATATTACATACAACCACTAAATGGACTTTGCCCAAAACAATTCTTCATTTAATGTTATAATTCTTCTATTATTTTCTATATTGCCAATAAAATCCATAAAACTAATATACAAACTAGAAACCTGGGTATCATTTTGGCAATGAGTTTTTGTCCAAACTTCCCTCAAGCTAGTTTATTTGCAGGTTTCCCTGCATTAAAGTCTTTTGATAGATACTAGTTCTTTCATAATAGTTTTAAAAATCTAATTCATTTTGTTTCTCTCTATTCTTGTCTTCAGGAATAGTCCATTATATTGGATCTTTCTTCTTTTAGTTGATTTGCCCTTTCACAGTGCAACTAGTGTAATCTTTCCAACTAAAAAGTTAATTTTCCCTATCTCAGTCAACCTTCCCCATTCACCCACATGAAATACACAGGAAATTTTTATGAAGATCTTAGAACCTTTAAAGAACAAACATTAGCATGATCTTAAAGAGCTTCTTAATCTTTGTCTTGTATAATATCTTCAGTTTCATCTTTTCCCTGCTGTCATCGATTGCATTTGAGTTTGTTGCTTTATTAAGTTAATATCGCCCCTTCTAATACTTTGTTACTAACACACACACACACACACACACACACACACACACGGAGAGGGAAAAGGAGAGGGAGAAAGGAAGAGAGAAAAAGACAGAGACTACTTTTCAATGAGACAAATTCTGTCATTAATTCCAAAATCATCTCATATTCTCTCATAGGAGGCTTTCTTGATTTGCATAGTAGTTCAGTCATGGCCACATACACTTCCTAATAACCTGATGTAGTTTTTAGTTTTTGCCATAGTTTCTATAGCAGATTGTCATACGGCCCCTACCACTCACACATGAGCATATAAACTTTATAGCAGAAAGCATGACTATATTATCTGTGCCTGCCCCATGGCTTGGGTATGGTATTTACTCAAGAAATACTAATTTTACTCTGAAAAAATAAATGAATCATCTTCTCAATAAAGGTATGATTATAACACAATTACAGTTTCCAAGAATAAACCTCAGACTGCAGCTCAGATTGTTGCAAGGACTACATAAATGATCAAATTTTTGATCAGTTTCACATACAATCAGATTGACACTAATAAATCCCATGGCTTTTGGTTAATTAAAATCAACCTGGTTCTTGTGATTCAGTGAGAAAACTACTAGAGAGAAAGATCTTCTAAATGTCAACTACAAACCAGTTGCAAAGCTATATGGGTTTCATGATGAAACATGGCACTGATGCTGAGCAGATGTGGTTGTATAGGACTTACGACAAGTTTTCCAAAGGCCAAGACACAATTCCTGTTTAAACTGCAATACTGTAGCCTGGAGTACCATATTCTAAGTAATTCAGGCTTTCTAATTAGGTTATATCACCCAGAAATTGTGACAATGAGCAGGCTAAGTAATTAAAAATAGGAACTACAGAGAGTGGTTGTTTTCTCTCCCTGTGGCAGGGCAGGATGTTTTTCATCAAAGACATAACAGATGTCAATTTTAGTGTTTCATATAAAGAAGTATGAAAAGTTCAAACATTTAAAAGATACTTACTGCTCTAAAAAGGCATAGCAAAGGTAGAAGTCCTGCCCTCAGACCAATGTGTTCTTCATTAGTAAAAGAAGCACACACTTCACAAAATTACATATATATATATGTCTCCATTAAAATATATTTACATGATATATATGTAAATTATCATCGCATATTAAATATCTGTATACATACATGGTTTGGATCCGGAATGTACCAACGTGCCATTTTAAGGGCTTCATCAGCATTCCATGGTGCTATAGGGAGTTAAGAGTTAATCCTTTCAGGGTGGGGGCCTTAATCTATTAATAGTTTTCACTTGAAAGTGATTTTAGGCCCTGGTCTATACCTCTTGCTCTTTCTTTCCTGGCCAAGAGAAATGGTCCCAGAAGATATACCACCATTCTATACACCCAAAACCAAACTGAAAAACTATACATCAAAATAAAGTTTTTCCTTATTTTACTTTCATTCTCTCAGGTGTTTTGGTACAGAAATAGAATTTTAATACAATTCACAGTATTTTTCTATTACTAATTGACATATATTTCATAAACACAAAGTATCAAAGTACAAATGCACACAGGAACATCACGGTATCAAGGATTAGGAAGGGGAATTTATCTAAATATTTAATAAGTGTAAAAGACTGGTGAATTTGTGTCCCAAAGTCATGAATACTTACCCAATATTATTCTAACTTTCACAATAACACTATAGTATTTCACAAATTAAGAATCTGAGGCACAAAAAGTTCGAGTAACTGATATAATTACAAATAACCCCACAACTGCTTTAATTTCTGTGCTTTTTAAAATCCATTTTCCTAAAAACAATGTTTTGGCTTCTAACATATATTGAAATGTTATATATTGAGTTATATGTATTAAAATCAAGAGAGGAATATAGTACACAATGATACTTTCAACGAAGTTTACAACTATTTTCAGATTTAGAGTTGAAAGCAAGAGAGAGAAAATGAATATAGGAGAAAATAATCGGATACTTGACAGAGAATTTGAGAACATTAAGTGATGGTTCCTTTGCTGGGCTTTGTACCTGAACCCCCAATCCCCCAAATAGGAGCATGGCAAAGGCTCAAAGGGATGAGACACAGGGCATGGTCTTCAGGGCTGCAGGAGGAGTGAGATCCTCAGCAGAGCTCCTAACTCTCCTAGCCCACTGGCCGACTGACGCTAGGCAGCCAGTATTTAACTAAAACAAGCAAGGAGTTGAGTGGAAAATGGAGGAAATCTCAAAAGGACCTTGGGAAGGGTTCAAGGACCCCCTCAGAGCAACAGAAGATGCTAATTAAGGAAAACTATCCAGGAAGTCTCTAGGTGGCCTCAGCTATGGCCTATCTTGCCTTCTGAGGTGTCTCTCCTCATTCTCAGTTCAGTCATGTCTGGGCCACGCCACAGCCCTGCACGTGTATTCAGCTTCAGTGATCTCCAACAGTACCTTCATTTCACTGAATGGAACACTTAAATCCATGTCTCAAAATCATGCTTTTTCTCTCCGAACTCAATTTTGTCTGTTAATGTTATTGTAGGTATAGATGATTTTTTAAAAATTGTATCACTGACAACTTATATAGATTTAGTTCTATAGCATATTAAAAATGATTAATGGCATTTGCAGGCATTTGTAGACCTTTGAGGCTATCATTAGTCAGCTCACTTTTCTCCTATTGTCCAATAAGCAAATATCCAAAGGGAACTGTCCAAACAGGAAAAAGGACCATGCCTAATAAACACTGGTGTACCTACAGACAAAATCCACTTAAGAGTACCTTATAAATTCCAGGACTAGAGGTACTATTGAGGCAAAAAACAAAACAAAACAAAAAACCTAAAGTATGCACAAGACCTTAAATGTCTTCTTTTTCTCCTACAGAAGAATTCTAAAAACTAACATGTAACCAAGTGAATGGAAGGTTATTGTGACTATTCCTTGATATAAATTCTCCCCTTTCCTTTTTTTCTTCAGAAAGAGTTCTAGCTCTAAAGATCCTCTTGGTGTTTATTTGTGAATTTATTTTTGGTGAACAATCTTTTTTCCTAAAAACAATATATAAAATCTATGATTTGGTGAGAAAAATTTACAAAATAAGAAAAGCATTCAGAAAAAAAATAGAAGATGTGTTATTAGGCAAAAGTCAATGTGTGTTTTTTATACAAGAAAACAGGTAAAGGCATAGGTTAGCTATCTTGCAACATCTTCCCACATAATAGAAAATAAATAAAGAAAAAGAATAGGAAAGAAGAGATACAAAGAAAGGGGAAAAAGAGATAAGAGGAGGATAGGGGAGGAGAGAGGAGACAGAAGGAGTAGAATAAGGGGAGGAGAAGGCAGGGGGAAAGCAGATAGAGAAAAGAGGCCCAAATATCACTAGTATTATTAAAATGCCAGGAAATAGTGAGGAATGGGCTTTCTTATACCTATTATACAGATATATGCATATATATGTAGATGGATAGATAGATATAAATGTATATACCTCAAGACTAACATTTATGTACTTTGGTATTACTAAAGTATGTATATATCTTAAAATATGCATACAGTATATAAGCATATATTGCATATGAGTACAATATACAATATTGTATTGTATACAATATACATATACAATATGCATATATAAGTAGTATTATATATTACATGCATATTTATGTATGTAAGTATATGCAGTCATCTATGTATTAATATAATGAAATATATGACACTGGTCATTTCTGAGTGAAGGGAGAAACTATTTTGAGTTCATTCAAGAAGTCAGTGCAGACTTTGATGGGGCAGAGGCAACACCTTGTCTGGATCATCTTCAGGCACTGTTCAGTTAGAAAGGAGTGTTGCCTTGATTGGCGTTACAATATAACTGGGCATTGGTGAAACACACTTTGGCATCTGTGTTCTTTCCTTCACCCCTTTTCTGGAACTCTGCTGCTCTTTGCTTCCTAGTGGCCATGACTGTCATGAACTAAACAGCTTTGTTGTACCAAACACTTTCATCGTGGTGTGTCTGCCATGGATCCATCTAACCATGGATTGAATCTCCTTAAAATGTGTACCAAATTAAACTTTCCTCTTTGAAGTGATAGATGTTGAGTAATATGTTTAAATATGGGAAAACTAGCTAATACCAAAAATTGGTTCAGAGAGCAGGATTGCTGCTGTGGCTACGTCTGACCATGAGGTTTAAAATATTTTATTTTATTCTATTTATTTATTTTGGTATGGGGGATTTAATTCATGACCTTGTGCTTGCCAAGCAGGCACTTATGCTGCTGAGCTGAATCCCTGGCCCTAGAAGATTTTAGAACTAGTTTGTGGAAAGAGTTTGAAAAACTTTGGAAATTTGTGGAATAGAAGCTTTTCAATGCCATAAGAAGAGGCTGATGAATGATTCTAGTAGATGCTTAGAAGACAGAAGGCAAACAGGAAAGGCCAGGCTTGGGAAGTTTTGACTGGGAACAAGAATTGCACTGATAGATGAACTAAAGGTCATACGTGTTATACTGTGGCAGAAAATTTGTCTATTTTTCCTATTTCCTGACACTTTTTAGGTATCAAGATTAAAGGCAGTAGACTAATTAATATAATAGAAAAACAATTCAAAACAGTAAAACATTCAAGCAGTTTTCAGTCAGATTTACAGTGTAAATTTGGAGTAAAACACAAAAATAGCAACACATTTCAAATAACTTAAATTTTGTTCCAAGGGCTGGAGATTTAGCTATGCAACTTAAGTGCTTGCCCAGTAAGTGCAAGGTTGAGAGTTTGATCCTCAGTACCAAAAAAAAAAAAAAAAAAAATAGAAACAATAAATTTTATTCTAGAGGGAATCATATGTAAAACTTGGCCAACAGAGATGTGGCTGTTAGAAAGACTGTCATTTAAAATGAACCAAGTACGTGGACATGTAGAAAGATGCTTTAAGGGCATCTCAGGAATTGACAAGGCTCCACCTTTCATGGGCTCAGGGGTACAAAAGTATGAACTTCTGTTTGAGAAAAGAGCCCCTGAGCCACCTACTTAAAAAGGGTAACACTTAGGGAATTGGTTCCCGAGGAACCATGTATCCCCAGCCAGGCACTCAGAAGCTGTTGTAGTCTTGTTCCAAGTGGCTTAGCTACTACTCTCAATGACAGGAAACGATGGCGTAATCCTTATGATGCTGCTTTTCATCATGCTCAAACTCCGTGCACTGAGAGGCCACTTAAGCCATTGTTCAAAGGGGCCTGGCTATTGCTACTGTTGGAAGCAGACTTCTGCAGCATTATTTATGTGGTGCTGGCTTTATTGGCATGCAGAATTCAAGAATTGAAGGAACAGAATGGTGTTTTTAAAGGATGCCCCAACAAGCACGGCAATGATCACCTGAGAGGGAAGTGTATTAATCTTCACAAAAGAAGCCGAAGTTACACTGGAGTCCAAGAAGTTGTAGGTAGCAGAAATGTGAAATATCTTCTAAGGAAAGCTACAGGTCATCAGTGGGGTCAGCTCAAGAGAAAGGTCATGTGGCCTTCAATCAGCAAGATTAACATTTTACTGCCATGTGCCCTGGATTCTGGCTATTGAGTTACATGATTTAATATTTGCCCTTCTGAATTTCAGTTTTACTGAGTTTCAATTATTTTCAACTTCCTATTTTTCTTCTCTTTGGAATGTTTATACTGCACCATTGTCCTTAGGATTATGTAATTTTTTTTTAAATTTTTGCCTAGGTCCACAACTGAGTTTTCCTTGAGTCTCAGAAGAGTCATGAACTTCTCTTTTATGAAAAGTGAAATAAAATTTCATAATCAAATAAAAGAATAGCAAGAGTCAGTGAGCATTGTTACCAAGGTAGTTAGTGACAGTACAAGACATCTACCAAAATGATTCATACAAAAAAGAAACAGGTAATAACAAAAATTTAAATTTTTCAAAATTACTGGAACTTTCAGGATTTTGGGAAAGGTATGATCATGTTTCCCGTTGTACGTAAGCTATTTGTATTATGTTAGGTAGACTGTGATATTTACTATTGTCTTTATTTGGTAAGAAAATATAGGAGGTGTGCTAAAGTATGAACCTGACAAGAGGTGGAATGTGGTGATTAGGATAGAGTGACAATTTGATTGGTTTGGGGATCTGCCTAGGGAACTGGTGTCTGGTAAAGCACACTCTAGATGTGTCTCAGTTTGTCAAGAAAGGTAGCTGTGGAGCCTATATGTCCTTTCTTTCCTCCTCTTTTTGGCACAATTTACTTCTCTGCTTCCTTGCCACCATGAGCTAAGCAGCTTTGCTTCACTTTGCCTGTTTTGGTCTGTGTGTAGACATTCCCCAAAGCTACATGCACTCATAGGTGAGGCTTTTCAGAACTTGCTGGATCTATGGCATGTGATACTGGAATTAAGGTTGCATGTTAGTAAATTAGTCTACTGGTTGGAATTAGTATAGTTCTGGGTGGGAATAATGGAAGCCCCACCATGGATATTGGTGGCCTCAATAGATAGGATTAGAGCCTGGATGGAATATAAAGGGAGAGAGGAAGGCAGGCTTGCTGTGTGCTGACTGTCATTGCATTCTACCTGCTGTGTCATAGACTCCCACATGAAAATGATTTCTAAGAGAATATTCGCAATGACTTAACTACCTCCTGCTAGGCCTTGCCTTTTAAAGGGTTGCACCACCACCAACTAGTCCCACCCTTGAGACCAAGCCTCCACCTACATGAACACTTGAAGTAACACAGACAATACCCAAAATGTACAGTTATATGTCCCAACATTTGTGGCAAATATGCTAAAATATAGAGGACCTCTGATAAATATACAGTATGTTATTGCTTTTTATTTTTCTATATTACTTTTTTCTTGTTGTTTGATCTTTATATTTCTGTGACAAAATGACATAGAAATTCTGAACAAACTATGGAGAATGGAAGATTTGTTCATTTTTGGAGTTCAAAGACCCTGATGTATAAGAGTAGACTTTAGCAACAAAATGTAGAGTTTAATAATTCCATTTAAGAAATGGGAATGTAGTGGCACCAAAAGACTTGAGAATAAGTAAATGTTCAGGAAAATAAATAGGAAATAGCACTGATTACAGATTCTGCCCTGTTCCTGGTGCTACTGGATATGTTTCCACCTCACTCCATGTCTCAAATACACGAAGGCAAGTACAACCTTTAGCTTAAATGTGCCAATTCAGTTCAACTTTTATTTATATTTTTAATACATTAATATATTTACATTCCTTGGTTTATCTTATGACACTGAAAGAAAATATCCAGTTACTGTAGGGTCAGCATATCTGATTATTCATTACTTTCCACACAGTCTTGCTTTGATACTAAGTCAAGGAGACCCAAAATAAATGAATTTATGTTCTTAAAGTTTAAATAAAGAGAAAGTAAGATTTAGTGCCACTAAAAAGTAGTTGGAAAGATAAACACAGAAAAATAGAAAGTTTAACTTGATAAATTTAATAAGAAAATTCATGAAGTAACACAATATATTACTCCAAACACAAAATCCTGTTTATCACTAAAAATTACATCCTCTCTTCAAGCAGCTAAAGAAATTGTATTCATCATAAGCTACTTTTTACTTACCCTCACACTGTTTTATTTTTGAATATGACTAAGTATTGAATCATCATTTTAAAGCAAGTTATGTGCCCTTCACTTTACTCTTATTCCCTAGAATATAGGTATATAGCTTGTCTTTAATAAATCCTTTTTGATTGATAGGTTTAGATTATTCTATCAGCATGACCTTATAGATTATATGGCAGACAACACAGACATTTGAGAATATAGTCAGCCAAGGTTGAAAAATCAATAGAAAACCAGGCACTTCCATTAGGAAATAAACAAACAAAATAAAAACACTCCTAAGCTCTTTCTGAACTGGGATCCAGAGCTCTAGACATCCTGGGAAATTACTTTCAGGTTTGTTTACCAAAGAGATTATGTTATTGTGGATGCTGTCAAGATGCAGTTTGTTTAGATTCTGTTATGTTTTGTCCTCCTTCAAGACCAATAGATGAGACATACACTTGAGCTCAGAGTAAAGGAAAGAAAATAAAAATACCAGAAGATTAGTAATACTCCTGTGTGTGTTAAAGAGAAACTTGAAAATGACTTTGGCTGCAATTAAGACTTGTGGGTCCTGAATTTTCTGTGTATAACTGGAAGAAATAAGAAGACACAGAGCAAAAGTTCTCTGTTCATGTTGAGTTGGCCTTGGTGCCTGCTGCTAATTCTCTCTCTCTCTTTCTCTCTGTTTCTGTCTCTAAACACTTAATGCATTTAAATTCTAATGAAGAAAGACTTATGTTAACTGTTCAGTTTCCACACTGCACAACAGATCTACATTAGTGTCAGTTATACTAGTGCAGGTGGCAAACTCTAGATCTTTTCTCTTCATCCTGCACTGCAGCCTCTCATACCATCAGTCCATATCCTCAGTCCCTATGTGGACATAATTCATCCTTTTCAGTAATATCCATGTGATTCCCAATGCAGTTTATGATCTGCCTTTTGCCACCAAAGAACCCATAAGGAAATGGTAGCCCTTCCTCCTGATTCCTGAGAAAGAGCCCTTTACCCAACACACTGGAATCCTAGAACCCTTGGCTGTTTATTTAGTCTTCTCCAACAGCAAAGACTCAATTATCTTGGCAGCCTTAACACAGGCTCATATTTTCAGTCAGATCCTCATGTCTTCTCTCTTTGTGCTCCTTGTTGCTGAGGATTGGAATTATCATTTCTAAACCATCATGTTTTCTCCTAAACTATTTGGTACAATTGTATTGTTTTCTAATGAAACCACGATCAAAGTTATCTTTCTTAATAATATTTAATTATTTCAGTTTCCTAAATACTTATTTCCAAAGTAATAGAAAAATCAATTATCTTATCTCTAATCATAGCTATTTTCAAAGACACACGGATCTTAAAATCTAATTTTAATCTCTTCCTTAATCTTAAATACTAATGAATAAAATATATACCATTAATTTTAATCTTATTTAACATATATTATGTCACAACTGTTTCAAACAAGATAAAAATCTTCAAAATAATAAATTAGTGAATAAGGAAATGTTAAATGACCAAAGTAATACTGCCAGTAGGACAAGAAACAGCTCTTATTTGCAAATTAGACATACACCTTTGGACAATAAAGAGTTGATTACAGACACTAGATGGATTTTAGACACATTCATAATTATATTAGGAAATAAATTTAAAATTCAAATAAATTTCAAATAGCTCTTATTTGCAAATTAGACGCACAACTTTGGAAAATAAAGAGTTGATTATAGATACTAGATGGATTTTAGACACATACATAATTATATTAGGAAATAAATTTCAAATTATAAGCCCATCAGTTCAAGTTCCTAGTTAATTTAATTACAACAATTCTCATTTTAGGTGCTAATTGAGTAAATAAAAGTGTATAAAACTGGACAATTATAATATCAAGATTATGATTAAATAGAAAATTACAGACTAATTTAATTGAAAATAATTATCATTTTTTTCATTAAAGTAAGTGGCTTTGTTATGGGTTGAGAACTGGTGGTAAACTTAACGCCAGCTGGATTACATCAGCGTGGTACTGAGCAGAGATGTTTCACCTGAGGAAGGTTGCCAGCATAAATGGAGACATGGAGAGGGAGAAGGGAGAACTGTAAGGTGTTATGGCGTTAAGACGTTGAGGTGTTGTGGGTTCTGCTATGTGTTGCTGTTTGAGCCGTTAGGTTCTCCTGGAGAAGCTCTGGTCCTCACATTGAGTATTGCTTCCTGGCTCCAGAGGGGAAGACGTGTGCTGCTTGGTCTCCAGGATGAACTCACCACACTGGCTTCCTGGCATGTACTCAGTTGTGGTTGTCATTGGAGGAGCTTGGGGACTCCGTGTCGCTGAGGATGGCTGTGGTGCTTTTCAGGACAGCCCTGATGTTTGTTGTGAGTGTGACCTCTCAGCTCCAGCATAGAATCCTCAACCTTTCAGCACAGCTCCTTCACCCTGCTGGCATAGACTTTCTAGTTTTCACTGATGCCCTTTGGGCTTTCCCGGCACGATCCGTAAAAGAGACTGGTGTGAGTCCTTCTCGTGGACTCTAGACCTCCAGTTGCTTGTCATGGGAGGCATTGTCACGAGCTCTGGGTCTTAATCTGGGCTCATGTGGGACATTGCTGTGGGATTTAGGCCCTTAGCCAAATATTTTATGTCTTTGGTGTTGTGAATAGATTTCTTGTGTTACCTCTGGGTGACCATCATAAAAATAATATAAACTCCATGTCCTGATTCTAATTGTTTTCTGTACAACCTGTGACTACAACAGGCTTACTGCACCTTGAATGTCAAACATGCTCAGAGATGAGATTTCAAAGTTGGGATTAAAAAATTCAGAAGACCTAACCCTCAGTGTTTTCCCTCACAGAATTTCATTCAGTAGGTAGAAGACTAGAAGAAGTATAAGTTAAAACTAATACACTGTAGGGCTACAGTAATAGCTCTACAGGTAGTATTCAGATCAATCGAAAAAATCTAGAAAGTTGATTTTGGCTAAAAGTCAACAAAATCTATTTCCTTTTGATTTTCTCATTATGTAATTCTTTAAAATTTACTATATCCTCTTTCCTTCCATTCAACTCAGAATTTCAGAAACATCAGTAATTATATAGATAAGCAGGCAGATATTTAGGTAGGTTGATACTTAGCTTCAGGGTGGCTTGCCTCTGTGTGTGTGTGTGTATGTGTGTGTGTGTGTGTGTGTGTGTGTATCAAGTGAAAAATACTAGGTTAATATTGTATCATTAAATTCCTAATGGGTACTTCTGTCTCCAGTTTATTCTCTTTTATACAAGTACTGTAGATCCACAAAGTACTTATGTATTTATGTCAGACTATATTTTGTTCTGCTTTCATTCCTCTGACCTTTCCTTTTCAATTTCTTGACTCTGGTAAATGTCAACACTTCATTAGCTTTTAGTTTCTATTAATTCAGTCTTCCAGTACCATAACATAGTCACCTACCCTTCTTTTATAAGCTAAACATCTTGTCTTTATTTATTATGAAGTATCTTAGATTGCTCTAGAGGGGTCTAGCATAGGCATATTTACATTTCAAATGTAAATGCAAGGTTCCATCCATTTCATTTGAATTAACACATTAAATTGCCTGAAACATGATTAATAACCTAAATGTGTTTGCTTTGAAATCAATGAGATTATTATTAACATTGTAAAATAAGAAAAATATATTTATTAAGAAAAATTAATTTCGGGATTTAAAAATCTGATTTTAAGTCAAAAACATTTTTTCTTGCATGTTTTCAATTTTAGCTAGTCATGAGTTAAGAATTAGTGCCACCCTACTTTTTTGGCAGTCAACATTCTTTACTCTATCCATCATTTTTAAAAACACACTTTTTATAACCTTTATCTTGGCTCACTTCCCAGATTCATGTATCCTCTCCACATTGCTGTAGCAATTACTTTTTTTTTTAATTTCATGGTTACCTCTGCCAACCCCATTAGTTACTGTTAATTTTGAAATGCCATGGAATGAAGTACACATGTCGCTTTACCCAAGGTCACTGTTGGTGTTAGATCCATTTGGTCAATATTCTATCTCATAATTTTTGGTGACATTGTAAAATGACAATATTTCATATAATATTTCCATGGCTAGAGTGTTTATGTAAATTTTGCCATTCAAATTATCTTGCTTCTCTGAGTGTGCCATTATATTAAGCGTACAACATTTTGTTGAGGAATTCAATGCTTTTGAAACATATCAAAATAAGAATAACTTAAAACATTTCTCCTAAACTAATTGAAAGCATAGATATTATACAGCTATTTGTCAGTAATATTATCATATTATTACTTGTCAGTATTATTTATTGTGTACATTCCACATTTTTTTAACTTAAGGAACTAATAACTGTATTTCTCTGAACATATTAATATATTTTATACACTCAGTCCACTTTATATACTCTAGTAGCCAATTTACAATTTTCTGAAACAAACTAACTTGTTTTTATGTTTACATGTACACTTTCAAGTCATTTTAACTAGTTGAATGTTAAAAAATTTAGCTCTTGTAGTTGATCTATAATCAAGATCTATAATCAACACGAAGGGTCCCATACCCATCCTGCATCTATTTGTAATCTATACCTCCAGGATGTGCCCTATTTATGATGTAAAAGTTGAGGATTAATTAAAGTACCTGAAGATGAAAATATAGTTCACATAAGTGCCTAACAACACAACAAGAAAGACAAGGAGAGCCAAAGGGAAAATACATACCAAACCATATGAACTCAATAGATCATCTCAAAAACACAGGTGAAAAATCTCTTTCAATGAGGGAATATTTTAGGGACTGAAGTGGGAGATTTACTACTGAAAACCTAAAGTTGCAATGTAAGGAACAGATTTGGGAAAAGAGATCCTGACTTTTTGTGGATAGCTTGTAGCTTGACCTTGGAGTTTGGGGTCCTGGAAAGAACACAGTGACAATTGGCGCTTAGTGTGTGTTAGGTTGATGCCACAGTACTAAATGAGTGGCAGACACAGAAGTGGTATTGTTCTCACCTAACATTCTGTCCATATAGACAGACAGACATCCTCATTATCTTGTGGGTGACAAGGAGCATTTTTGTACCTGAATAGAGCCAAAGTCCTTTCTTTTCCAGTAAGTTGGAGACCAGTACAGAGTACATTGGAATTGAAGGCCAGCTGGTACTGCATAATGAGATTTGGTCTCCAATCAATCAATCAATCAATCAATCAGGCTCTTATCCTTTCTTGGGTAAAATTTACCATGTATTTCACCATTACTAAATAGATCATCTACCTACACAGTTTTTTCAACAATTTGCAGTTTAAAATTGCAGAACATCGGGCTGGGGATTTAGCTCAGAGGCTTAAGCACCTGCCTGGCGGGCGTGAGGTCATGAGTTCAATCCCTGGTACAAAAAAAAAAAAAATTGCAGAACATCAGATCAATTTACTTGGTAGATTAAAATGTACTCCACTTTTAAGCACTTCACAATATTTCAAAGAATTGCAGAAAAATCTGAAAAAAAATGAGCTTTAAAGTTAATTTTGATAATTTTAAGATGATTTAAACAATGCTTCATACAATTCATATGGAGGTATTTCATGTATATTTTAAATATATATATATATATATTTCTTATGTCATGTTTAGGTAATTAAATCTTTTAAAGAATACAGAATTTATTTTTTACTTTCTTATTTGCCTTCTCAACATATGTTCCCATTCATTTCTGCCCATGTACATTTTTAATTGCCTATTTGGTATCTTTTTCTATTTTTTACTCTAGATCTTTATAATGTTACATGCATGCATAGACAAACATTCACCAGTCATTCCATAAATGTGAACTCTCATATGAATATTATTCCCTATATAAAAATCTATTTCCCCCTTAAAACAGGTATATACTTCTACAAAATTTATTGTAAATAGTATTTTATATTTAATAACAAAATAGCTTCCTAATATAATGACCCCTTAACATATCAGTTTATAATTATGCTATAAATTGTTCAGTTAATCATTTGCTTTGAATATTCTAATTTTGCAGGATTTTGCCATTAAAATAACCGTATATTGGGGCCGGGAATTTAGCTCAGTGGCTTAAGTGCCTGCCTGGCAAGCGCGAGGTCATGAGTTCAATCCCCAGTACCAAAAAAAAAAACCCAAAAAAACCATATATCGACTCACAGTAATGCTTGATTTTGTAAATATTTTCAGGTGGGGTTTGCTTTGTTTAAGGATATGATGACAAATTTTACTTTCCAGAAACTATGGGGTAAGCACCACAATTATGTGAAACTCACATTTATTGTGCTTTGGTAGTAATAGGCTGCACTGTTTCATTTTATCATTTATAGTAAAAAATGCAATGTGATTGTGAAATTGGTCATAGTTTCACACATACTTAGTGAAAGGTTTTAACAAATTTCTGTGAACATCTTCCTGAGTATTAACCATTTTTCTATTAGGTTGGTTGGTATTGCCTGTGTAAAAAAAGCTCATTACCTATTTTCATATTTGAGTTTCTCTGTCAATACCCATTTAGATTATTGAAATTAACAATTGAGAGAAAAAAAGGAAGTGAAAAGAAAAAATAAGAAAAGAAAGATAAATGAAAAAGCTTTGTAAATCAACAGGGGCAGAAGAATTGAAGGGAGAAGAGAGGAATGGGAAGAAAAAGAGGAATCAAGATATATCATGTACAGGTACAGATCTCCTATGATGAATGTTATCATTATGTATATTGCACCAATAGACCTAACAGAAATAAAATAAAATGAACTATTATACATATAAAACTACTGTTACAATTCTAAGTTTGTAAGTCATTGCTGAAAATATTTCAATAGCATTAAATAGAGGAAAATTGGCACATTTTCTTATATGTATGGATTAATTAGGTTTTAAAATAAAAATCATTTAAAAACTGTACAATGATTTAGTTTTCTTCTTCCAATAAATACAGTGCATTTTCATGTAAACTGAGCAACTGACCATTAAATATCAAACTTTTCACCATAGCAGTTCTATTATCCAAGAAGATAAATAATAATAACAAACTGAATATCCAACTTCAGGCTATATTAGGGTATATCATAAGTCTTCTTGTCAAAATTCCAAAACTTATGCTTAGAATAGCCTAAAGAAAACATTTCAAATTTATTTGTAAACCTATAGGAAATATGTAAAACTCAATAATTGTTTCTTTGTTAACCCAAATCCAGTGAAATGAGTATTCAAGCAGTAGTTGGCAATTCCTGTAAGCTAAATTTTGTTTATTTTTCTTCCATTCATCTTTGTTTTAGTATAATTTTAGTTCTTTATATTAATTGGACTTAATATATTTTGAAAAATGTATATAATATATAGTAGTCAATTCAGACTGGCGTTTCCATATCATTAAGCATTATTGTAACCTTTAAGTTGACACATAATAGTGTATATTATGAAGTAATATGTGATTTTTGCAATACATGTATATAACACATACTGATCTAATTAGGGTAGTGAGTACTTCCATCTCATTATGAGTATTTTATGTCTGGAACTTAAGTTCCTCACTTCTGTTAATTTATTGATATAAACTAATTCTGGGGTAGTACTGGGCTAGTGACAAAATGTTAGGAAATTATATCAAAGATCAACATGTATAGAAGCAATAGAAAATAGAAAACAGTTGCTTTACCTGGATTTTGATTCTTGATGATGGTGGTGGCATCTCTCGGAATTCCCACCTGAACTCATGACCATGAAGTAATATGACCAGGATGTATCTGAAGCTCTGATATTTGTTATTAAATTAAATGTCTATTTAGTGTGATCTGAAGCTTAGTTCAAAATATTCATAAGCCTCAGGATACTCATTTTTCCCACAAGAAAAATACTATTTTCCTTGCTAACAGTTATTCAGTTCTTTATAAATAAGATATTGCACATAAAACCCTAACTATAGCAAAATATTCAAATGTAAAATCACATATGTGTTTATACATGCAACTTTCCATTACTGAGTATTTTTATTTTTAAACCATAACATTTACATACATAATATCTGTAGTTTTCATTTTTGTATAACTTTCAATGCATTGAAAATCTGTAATAATGGCATAAATAAAACTGACATTTCTTAAGCAGGATCTACCAAGTAACATATTTGATCCATTTATAATCTCAGTCTTTTTCCACTTCATCTCTTACTTTTTCATTATCTCCCCTCTATCATTAGTTGGTCTACATATTTTTGTATCTTATGAATGATTTAGGATAACCACTAGATATTATGGCTGTATATATCTAAAAACTTAGTGTGAGAGTTCTTTATACCTAGGCATTACATTACATCACATTACATTACATTTTTTTATGTTTCTAAAACTCATTATTAAAGTCAGGAAACCGAACTTGGATACAATGTCATTACTCAATCAATAGTTTAAGTTCAAGTTTTTCCATTGACTTTAGCATCATGTTTTCCCTAACATAGAATGTAATTGAGAATAATGTTGTATTTAAGAAATGTGTTTTTAATCTATTTTAATCTGCATCATAATTTTCTAGTATATTATGACATTAATACTTTTAAAGAATATGTCCTGATTTCAGAAAATGTACTGTGAAATTGATGTTGTGTTTTTCTCTGTGCATTACATCAAGAGGCAAATAATTTTGGATTATTGGTACTATTAACTTTTAATTACTTGGTTGAGTAATGTCTGATAAGTATCACTTTCTAAAATGTCTATTTCTTGTCTGTAGGTAATAGATAAATTTATTTTGAAATATATTGAGATCATATTGTTCATCATATTTCCATGCATTATTAGTGTTACGTTTGTTGTTCTTTTGTGCCAGCATAATTAATGTAATAGTAATAATAATAATAATAATAATAATAATAGTTGATTTTATAACTCCACTGGTCTACTTAAAGTTAGTAATTGTCAATTTAGTATAATGTGACATTCTCTTTATGATCCTATATATAAAACTTAAGTATATATAAAATATATATATATGTTTTATGTGTTTACTTATGTTAGTATTTACTAATGAATTGTTTTTTGTGTGGGTAAAAACTTGTAACTATCATTATTTAATGGTTCAAGTTGATCTCTATTTGGTTCACCACAGCACACTCCAGTTGATTACTGTGTCCTTTGAAATGTTTCCAGCACTTTTTGAGAATTTTTGCATTCAAATGTAATTGCTGGCATACAGAATTTCAAGTTCATCTCACAATATTTGCTGTCCCTGTCTGGAAAGAAGAACTCATTTCCTTAAGTGAACACTTAGTATTTCATTACTATTAGTGTGTTATTGCTTGTAGATCTGCTTCATGGACAGTGCTATAAATTATTTACACACAGACACATAGATCAATACTATATACAGACAGAGATTTAAATAAATATATAAGTGCTATGATTTCATCAGCTTGTTTGCTAACATAATTCTGATGTAGTGGAACAGACTCTGTATTGACTTTCCTTTTTATAAATGTTTCCCAACAGTAAGAAAATGGTTTCCATTCTATTAATATGTTGCACTTATTTGCTCTATTACCTAATAAATAAAAAATAGTACAAGAATTACTAATCCTTCCCACTGCATGTTCAAGTCTTCATAATTTATAAGATTAGTTCTAGTTTGATTTTTATTACTGTAATATTAGAAATAGAGATATATAACTGTGTTTGTAAATCATTTTACTTTTCATTTTTCTTTTTAAACTGATGTTTTATTTTATCTTGTTCATTGGTTAATAGGGTATTAATGTCTCCCAAAATCACATCTATTTAAGGAAATATATTTAACAAATTGTCACTATCACATTTCTGTCTATAATACGCTAATCCACACCCTGCAGTTATCTAGTAAGTCATCTGATTTTTTTAATGTTCAGAAGCCATTTTAATATGTGTATTGATATATACATAAAGATAGAGGCATATATATTGATATGTATGTATGTATATTTAAAACAATTGTTACAACTAAAGACATTTTAAATTTTAATTAGAAAATTGTTGTAATACATACAGTTTACAGAGCAATTTATCATTTTTTGTAGTATTTTATGGTATCATTTTTTACACTTACAACTATGATGAGTTTGAAGTTTATTCTTAGATGATATAAATGAAGTTTTCTAACCTAAATGACTTTTCAGTTGTTTCAATATTGTTAGATTGGTTTTTGTGCCAGTTACTCAATGTCACTTTTATTCTGTGTTGAAGTAGCAATATGAAAAAGACTGCACAGTAGTGGAAGTTGTAAGACTTGCAACTATGGAAGGAAAGTAGATTTTATTGTTGATTTTATATTCAGGAAACCTAGGCATCTATTTGTACAGTAGCTGGACTCATCTTACGCTTAGGTGGGAAAAAAGGAACTCAATTGCTAAGCAATGGTGCAGAATACAGGTGCAGCAACAGTCTCCTCTGTTCTGCTGTATTTGTATACAGGCATACATACCTATGTTTAGCACTGTTCTTTCACTCTGTTATGCCACGGAAGCAGTTGAGGGGGATGATATCTGGCCACAAAGAGTCATGGCTCTTAATACTGTGTAATAAGTCACTCATTTAGGGGCTAGGAAAATCCAGAAACAACAGTTTTGTACTTAGAGCAAAAACATGTCAAGCAGTACAGCTAGCTAAAAAAAAAGTCTGAAACCAAAGCACTGGTTTCAGCCCCCTGGTAAAATATGATGCATGAGAAACACAGTTCAGGTGTTTTGTTACAGATCAAGAACTAGTTACCAGACAGTCTTAAATAGAAGTAAATTCATTGAGTTGCAACAACAACAAAAAGGAACAAGCCAATTGTGAAGGATTTATAGAAGGAAAATTTTCTTAAAACCTGAGAAAGATACTAGGGTCTGTCTCTGACTCGGTCTCTGTCTCTGTCTCTCTATATCTCTTTCTGTCGGTCTCTCTCTTTCAAACAAACTTCAGTTTAGATTTTGAATGAATGTTTGATCTGGTAAATGTCATTTACAAAACCCATCCTATCTGCAAAGTTGAATAAGGCTAAAAATTAAAAAAAAAAGTTAATAGAAGTCAAGAAACATCACAAAGATCTTTTCTATATGATACTAGTTCAAAGTTATAGTGTAAATGGGCCCAGTTTGTTGGCAAGCTGGCTCTGTCTATCAGAAGCTTAGTTACTACTGCAAGTCTGGGTTTGGTTCAGCCCTGGCATGACTGGATTTTTAATGGATGAAATTTTCATTGGCCTGGTTAAGTTGAGCAATGAGTCATTTTTTCAGTGTGAAAATTAGGACACCATTCTTAGAGGTGTCATAAGTAGCATAGATCATACCTGCCCAAGTAGAATTCTCTTCATTTATTGTATGCTATTCGTTGTCAGACAAAATAGATTTTAGAGGGTAAGGAAAAGTGTTGGAGAGCATCGAAGCTGAATAAACATGCAGGGCTCTGTCATGGCCCTGGCAAGACTGAACTGAGAATGAGGAGACACCTCAGGGGCCAGGATAGGCCCCAGTTGAGGCCACCTGGAGACTTCCTGGATAATTTTCCTTTATTAGCATCACTGGTTGCTCTGTGGAGTCCTTGAGCCCCTTCCAAAATCCTGGTCAGGTTCCTCCATTGTCCACTCAACTCCTTGCTTGTTCTGATTAAATATGGGCTGCCTAGTATTGGTCAGCCAGGTTGCTACGAGAGTTATGAGCTCTGCCAAGCCCTAAAGACCATGCTGTGTGCCTCATTTCTTTGAGCCTTCACCATGCACCCATTTGGGGGATTAGGGGTCTAGGCACTGACCCCAACAACTTGGCACCCAAACTGGGACTCTGCAGAGGGGACATCTGCTGTGGAGGGTGACTTCACTTCACCGTGTTCCTAGAGTGGAACACAGCCCCGACACATGTCTACTTCATCTCACTTCATTTTCTTCGTCAAATCCCTTCATTTTCTTCAGATAATCCCTTCATCAAGTAAGTCATGGTGAATTCTCTGTCTGAACCATAGCAGAACTACAAAGCAGAACTGCTTTTCCTTCTTAGGAAAGTGGGCCGTGTTACCTCCGAGGTTAGTGTGGGGCAACTCTTGTTGGAAACTCATATCATCACCGTTGGTATTCTGACAGGGTTATGCTCGTTGTGGAGGATGGGACAAGGCGGCAAACTGCTGCCTGAGGAGCCTCGAGCTCCTCTCTCTGTCTTGAACACCTGGTATCCTTGCTGGGATGCTGTGACAACATTTGGCAGGTGAGCAGATGGAACACCGCATGGTCGGCTTCCCTGTTTTCCTAGGTTTGCCGCTTCCACTGCTTCTACACCTCCCCCATATGCTTTTGCCCTCTCTCTGCTACCACTGCAAGACAAAAGCTCTATAAAGCCTCTGTGAAACTCCCCACCATCTGTAACTCCTATGCAAAAGCTAGCCAAAGAAGCTAACCAACATGGGGAATTGACTGCTTGTCCTGTTTTGCGTCAACAAGGACAAAAGTCCCGGTTTGAAAGTTTGCAATACTCTGTGCTTAAAGAATTAAAAAAAAGGCTGTTAAAGAATATAGACTTAAAAGTACTTTTGTAGTTGACATTATTGAGAGTATCAGTCACAGTTATGAAATGACCCCTTTTGACTGGAAAGCCTTAGTGCATACTATGGTTACTCCAAACCAGTATCAGGTGTGGCTCCAAGAATATAATGATGCTGTGGACACACAAGCTATAGATAATTCAGATTGTAATATTTTGTGTGAGCTACTGAACTATGGGGTGAGGGGGCTTTTTCAGATATTCACCAACAAGTTCACTGCCACCCTCAAGCTTATCCTCAAATGACTCATATTGCTTTAAAAGCTTGGAAAAGAATCACTGAAGCAATGGATGCTCAAAGTTCCTTTAGTACTATTTAACAGGAAGCCACTGAAACTTTCCTTCTCTTAATAGACACGTTGAATAAAGGTACTGAGTGCCAAGTGGACAATAGAGCAACAGCCATTATCTTGTTTAAAGCAATTAGCAAACCAAGACTGCAAAAATGCTTTAAAAGATACTTATATGAAATCTTCTACTACCTTGGAAATGCCTGGTATGGTTAATAAAGTTCCCACTAGTATTCATGGTCATTTACCTCCTGGGACAACTGGCCTAGTTCTTCCCTGCTCACATGCATCAGAAAGAGACATTTTTGTGATTCCTGGTGTCATTGATACTGATTGTACTGGAATATTTTCACTTCAGTTGGATCTCTCTTCTCCATTCAACTAAATATTTCTGACTCTAGCTCAACTAATTGTCTTACATCTCCTCTCAAGTTTGTGATGTTACTCATGGAAATCAAGGATTTGGTTCTACTGTGTGGGCTGCAGCTACTCCCCTAGAAATGAATGCCCAAGCCTCTCTTTATTGACAACCTGACCTTTTTAGGTTGGCGAGACACAGATCCTGCTGATGTGATCTCTGACTCTCCTTCTCTATAGCAGGCCCTTCAGAGCATTGTTTACACACTCACCACAGTTATCGTGGATCGAGTTCTGAAGGTCTGCTTTCTCTCTTTGCTCATTTTTCATTCAGCCCCTTTGCCCACAGGAGCTCGTGTTGCCATTCGGAGCAGCAAGGTATTTATTATTGATTGGTTACATTTACCTCACTTTTTTGGCAATACTTTACTTCCCAAGTCAGTGCTGTTTCCTCTCTCGTCTCCCTGGAACATGCTAGAGCACCTATACTCCCTGGAATTGATTTAATTGATACTGTCTCACCACTTGCCAAGGCTGACTTTTCCAGGACAAACCTCTGTCAAAGCCTTTTGTATTGTACAAAATGCCTCCAGACCCAGATGGGCAGGAGCCTGTGCCCCTGCTGACCTGAGGAAGAGAGGGTGCCTCTGTGTTATCCCCAAAAGAGCCTGTGTGGATTCCTGCTCATTGTGTTCGCCCTGCGTGGAATGAGTTGGTACCACAGGCTGCACAAGCTAATTCCACAGCTTTGCTTCTCCCTGAATCAAGCCTGACTACCTCAGATCCTTTTGTGTGATATCTCTGCTAATTGGCCTATAACAAATCTGGTTAATTTATAGTTACAGATTGTAAATTTGCAAGAAGTTATTGTAATTCGGTTTGGTTAAGGATGTGTTTGAGTATACTGAGTTTGTAAGATGTTTGTCAGTCTGTTGCCTGTTTGTCCAATATGTTTGTGAGCAGTTGTAAGGAGTTACTAAGCTAGTGATCATTCACATGTGTGAAGCAAAAAGCACAAGTGCCCATACAAGAGTGCACAAGTGGCTTAGAGCACCTGGGAAATCCCCTGAGGGCATGCAGTGCTGG
>PVJX010022735.1:0-30161 GCA_004027295.1 Dolichotis patagonum
GGACTTGAGAACCTACTGTACTAACTAGCTCTGTGCTGTGGTTCCGGGGGAATGCAGCAGGTACTCTACTGAAGGTCAGTGATTCTGTAACAAGCTCTTCTTTTTCAGACTTCCTGCATGGCCTTATCTGTTCCCTTCACCACATTTCTACCACAGATGATGAGCTTTTGCACATGCCTTGTGATAACAAAATGAATCACCCAAGAGTGGCCTCTGATTGTCTCTGCTAAATTTACCGAGCTACCTGAAAGTATACTCGCATCTTCTACCTTCTCTCATGTTGGAGAAGACAAAGCAATGCGCCACCTTCAGCTCTTGTGATCTTCGGCTTTGACCCTTTTCACCTCTCTAAGACCTTCTGTCTCTCTTTCTCCTACTTAATTTTCTCTCTTTCAGCTCAACCAGTGCCATTATCTTAAAATCTTTTCTAATGCCTTGCATCCAATGAAAGTACTGTGTTTTCTGTCTGTGCTTCTTCACATCCCAGTGAAGCACCTTGGTCTTCAATAATGTCTATCAGCAAGTCATCTCCCATTCTGTCTCCCATTTGCACCCACTAGACCCCCTCCTAGCACTCCTGCACCCACGGCAAGTCCTCCATTGTGGTCAGTAGTAACTTCTCAGTGTTTGCACCGTTTCTGGATAGCTGGGCTGAGCTGTCCTGCCTCTGTTCACAGTGTTTTCTCCTAATATCTGTAATATGCTTTTGTAGCTTTCTTCTTCCCTTCCCAGATGCTTCTTAATACTTTTCCTGATTTTTCCTTCTTTCCTTTACCTCTCCATGTTAGATAGTTCCAGGCTTCTGCTTCAGCAGTGGGCGCTTCTCAGTGGTCCCTTCTCAGTGGTGCCGTGTATAGGTGTCTTCATCCTTGCCTTAGGAGATAGATGCTCACTACAGTGTGTCAAGGAGAAGTTTTGCTGGCCGTGGAAATAGGGAGAAGGAACAGGCATTTGCAGATGATTCCTGTTTGTTGTTCCAGCCCTGAGCACCTGCTTGGAATGTCTAGCTGTCTCCTTAGTCTTTACTTCACTTAGTCTGAGATGTAATGGATTCAAAATGAGAACTCTCCCCTGGTATCTGGCCATACCCCAGGTCCTCCTGTCCCAGGAAATGGCACCACCCTGTTGTTTCTGGCTAAAGCTCAGGGATAATCCTTTATCTGTCTCCTCTCACTCTCCACGCCCAATCCATTCACCAGACTTGCGGCCTTTTTCTTCAAATCAGAGGTCCATGAACTCTTGTTATGAAGAGCCAAGTGGGTACATGGGTTTTGCAGCCCCCATCGTCTTTGTGGCAACTATTCCAGTAAAGCCACTGTAGCTCAGAATAGCAGTAGACAGAAGGGACATGTAGGGGCATGCTGTGTCCAGTAAGCCTTGATGTACAAAAATGAGCTGGGGGCCAATGTTGGCCCATGGAACTCACTTTGCTGACACCAGCTTGTTTTTCATTTGTATTATCTCCATCCTGACCAAGTCACCTGCTTTTCATCTGTACTACTCTAATTGCCTTTTTTTCCCCTTGGGTAATGAGGATTGAAACCAATACCTTCTCATTGACCTACACCTGCAATCCTTTTCTTATTTTTTATTTCTGAGAGTGGGTTTCACTAGGTTGCATAGGTTGGAGTTCAACTTTCAATCCTTCTGCCTCTGCCTCCTAAAGTGATGGGATTATGAGGCTAGTTACCTTCTAATTCCCCCAGTGTCTACTTTTATCTCCTTTAATTCTCACCACGAAGCCATATGAATCTTCTATAAGAAGAAGAAACTATGTCTTGTGGGTCCTCTCCAGTGGCCGACCCCTCTCGGCCAGCAGCAAGCTTGTTTCCGTGGGTGGTCAAGTCCCCACCTGACTGACCTCTTCTGCCTCTCTTTGCTTTATCCCTCATCCAGCTCTAGCCTCCCTATCTTGCCAGTCTCCGTTCGTTCACACAACAAAACTTGACTCATTTCTTCCCAAAGCCTTGGCTCTTGTAGCACCTTCTGCCTGATCTGCATATGGTCATTACCTTCTCCAGAAAGGCTGCTGGGCCCGGCCCAGGTTAAAATAGTAAAACCTGACATTTATCAAATTTTCACTGTCATCAGCTATCACTAAAACCCTGCATGTGAAAGACCCTTCTCAATTCTCTCACACACAAAACCTCCATCCCTACAATTTGATCATATCTGTGCTTTATTGAGGAGGAAATCAGGGCCAAGGATGGTTTTGTAATTTTCCTCAAAGCATTAGTTAAGTACAAGAACTGAGCTGTAAGCCAGCTGTCTGGCCCTTGAAACTCTACCCTTAGCCATTAATTAGTCTTTAATATCTGTGTCATTTCATCATTGCATTCATCATCCTGTTGAAATGACAATTTCATTTACTTGTGTGGCTTTTTTTTAACTGAGTATCTGTGCTACACCAAAGAGCAGACACATGATCTGTCTTTTCTCTCACTGAATTCCCAGCTTCTAGAGCAGTCTCTGACCCATAGTAGGTACTTGATCTTTACTGCGTGATGAATAATTTGACTTTGTAACCATTTACTGATATGTTAGCGAATCTGCAAATAATCACACTATAGCATGCCTTACTGATTTCCAAGTGAGAGAAAGAAAATCCTGAGATTAATTTATTCTAATTTCAAAAATGTTGAATTCATTCATAGTCCAACTGTCTCCGCACCCTCCCTCCATTATGTGACTTCTTTAGACTTTTGAATGTTGGAGTGGCTCCTGCCTGGGTGAACCTTCCAGTCCCTTACCTGGATGCTTCTGAGCTATGTGTGAGTCTGTCTACCGATGTTTATACTCCAAGAAAACAACACTGGGGGTCAACACAAATTCAAGCAGGAAGTGGTCCCTGGCCCCATCATTTCAATGTCTTTAATATGAAGGTGGAGGTTTGTAAGGGAGGCAGTTTTGTTCGAGTGAGGCAGTCCCACTCTTACCCAGAGAAAGGCAAAGGCTTCAGGTAGCCATGGTGCCGCCTGAAGGTGCTCAGCTTTGATGATGGGATGCTTTCCTCTTGGATCCAGTGTGATGGCCAAAGAATAGAAGGAAGCTGTTTTCAAGTCCTCATTTCCTTGGGGTAAACATGCAGCAGGACCATGCCCCATCCTGGGAATCACATAATGCAACACTGAAAATACCAGACCACAACACGCTCAGGACATATGACGTTCAAAGACCCAGACCCACCAATCAGAGCTGGAGGACACTGCTGAGCTGCAGAGCGGGTGCTGTCTGCAGAGAGCCCTACCAAATCTGTCTGTCCAGACCTAATTTGATGAAAGAGGTTAGCTTTGTTGAAGCTCAGTCAGGTAAATCAGAAACATTAAACTCCCTTGCAAAAAACTGGATTATAAAAGAATCTGAATTCTTGGACAAGAGACAATTTGCAGTCAGGGTCTTTTAGAATTAGAATTTTGGAGGGAAATGTGACTATTTGACTAAACTGTATGGAACAGCCTGCACTTGGCTGCCTTGAATGTTGTCTGTTGTCTGTGGGTGGAAAGCTGACCCACAATACCTTTTAAAAACCTGCTGATTTAGAGCTAACATTGCAAAGCCCTGTCACCCCTCACTGGTACCTGAACGGTGGTTCCTCAGTGCACCTTATTTGCTTCTGGGAGGCATGGCGGGTACCAAACATAGTGAATACTATGCAGATTCTTCTGGATGGAAAGGGTAGCAAGTCATGAGGCGATTAACATGGACAATTCCAGTTTGCATGTTGAGTACCAAAACTAGATGAATGCTGGGACAAATTTTTGCACTGAAAACATGTTGAGTACCAAATTTGATGAATTTCGGAGCAGTCAAGTCCCAAGGACTGACTTTATCTTGGGAGCAGTGTGAGAATGCAAGGGGATCTGAGATGGGGACATCATAGATGGGTGCTGTGTCCTCTTCACGTGCCTCCTCCCCTGCTCCATCCAGTGCGTAGCCTTTCTCTGGTCCTTCCTGAAGGCTGCCTCAGTAGCTGTCTTGCCCTCTGGTGCTAGTTGAGTGCGACTGTGGCACTGACTGGATTACTTTAGCTCTGCACTGGGCTCTCCTGATCGCGTTCTCTCCTCTCCCCTTACCTCATCTTCAGGCTTCTTATGTTTTCTTTCTGGATGTGGCATCATCTCTTTCTTCAATACCTGTTTCTTCAATACACATAGCTGTAGACCTAGAATGGCTGTTGCCATCCTCTGTCTCCAGTTAGCACCAGGTCCCAGTCCAACCACTGGAGGAAGAATAGAAAGAGCTCAATAGACTGTACCTTGTGAGTTGCCCAGTTTCTAGGATGCTTGGGTGATCTGCGGTGCCAAGGAAACATTAGACAGGGTGTCTCCGTGTTGCCCAGGCTAGCCTTAACTCCTGGGCTCAAGTGATCCTCCTGCCTTGGCTTTCTCAGTAGCCGGGAATAGCTTTCCTGTGTGCTGGAGGTGGGAGGCCGTCCTCAGCCCACTCTGGTAGAGACTAAGGTATAGTTAGGCTTAGCAGAGGAGTAAAGTCCTCTAGGCAGAAAAGAACAAAAGGTAGCAAAACTATGCACCTTAGGCAGAAACAGCACTGTGTTTGCTTCCCTCCACTCCAAATGGCTGTCACCTTGCATCGCAAAGCTGATTTTATGAGTGGCAGCTAAATTTTCCACTAATGGTAGGATTAAGAGCCATAAGTTAATATTAGCCAATTTTAGAAAATGGTCTCTTAAGAACCAAGAGATTTCTGGTCATCTTTTCTTCTGAGTGAAGGTGAAAGGCACCTGGTGAACACAGTGGTGCATACCTCTATTTCCAGCTATTCAGAAAGCCAAACCAGGAGGATCACTTGAGCCCAGGAGTTCAAGGCTAGCCTGGGCAACGCAGACACCCTCTCTAATGTTTAAATGTTTTTCTTTCATCCAGTCTTGACAAAGTTCTGTGAGGTATGGTTTGTTCCTGTTTTTACAGATGAGGAAGTGTGGGTAATGGTGGAACCTCCTTCTTAGGGAACAGAGTGAGACAATATATGCCAAATGCTTACAACAAGGCCCAGTCCATGGAGAGGAGCCAAACACCAAGCTACCTCCTTTTTCTGATTTCAGTAGTCTGATCGTTAAGACTCTTTTTTAAGCAAATGGAAATGTGTTGTTTTGGATTTGAGTCAAAGAAGATGAGAAGATGATAAAAGTTGTTTTCTTGGGTCTAATTTCGATGCTCTTGGCATTTCTCTGTACTAAGTTTTTCTGTCCCAGAAATCTATCATGACTGTATGGCATATCTAGAGAAATCAGATAGGGCTGTTGAAAGTCAGCCTGTGCACAAAATTGGATTCACCAGTAGGTTTCTTTTTCTCTGTATTCTTTTGTTGGCAGTCAATGATTGCTTCTTCCAGTTGCTTATTTATTTATTTATTTTTGGTACCAGGGATTGAACTCACAATCTTACGCTTGCCAGGCAGGTGCTTAAACCACTGAGCTAAATCCCTGGCCCCCTGCTTTTAAAATTTTTTAACCTAACAGGCTTAAAATTTTTCCCATGTAACACATCAGGTTTAGCCCTATGTTTTCTAACCTTCATTTCAACAACTGCACAGTATACATGTTAGTGTGCCCAAGCCTTGCCTGCCACATTCTTGGGTTCCAGGGTCTTGTTATCAGACACTTTGGGCCTGTTTGCTGGTCTTGGCAGGGGGCTCTGGAGTGTAGAATCAGTACTATATTGACTGCATTGCATGGATGGTGCCCTTTGCTCTGCCCAGGACTGTGTCTTCAAGACTTCATAACCTCCTCAGGCTTTAGTTTCTTAATTTTAAAGTGATCCCACCCTCTTAGGGGTTGTTGTAAGATTTAAATCCAGGCAACCACATTTCTGAAGGATACAAATGAGATTATTAACTGTGTTTCCCTAGGAAAAGGGAGTGTAGGCACCTGGGATGATGGAGAAATTTTTTGCTGAATCGCTTCTTGTCTTACTTTGTGGGTATGTTGCTTTTTAACACATTTACATCTCATCAGGAGCATGGCAGATGGGCAGTTACAATAACAGCAGCTTCCTGCTTATCTTGCCCCATGCTTACCTCTGCTGATGACAATAACATGGTTGCTTTTGACTTCTTCCTCTCCTTCACTCCTTTATGTCTACTTTCTTACTGAGTTCTTACCTCAGAAATTTCATAGTTCCATCCTTTTTTACTCCTTTCTTACTGACTTCATTTTCACATCCATTCTTAGTATCTTTCAAATGAATGTGAGATAATGAAGAATGAAGGCAGGGATACTGCCAAGAGAACATAGAGTTCCCTGGAGACTCTAGAGTTATTCCAAGTGCCCAGCAAAGTGCCTAGCATCTATTACGCATTTGAGGCAGCACAGATAGTGTTTTATGTGTTTGTATTTTTCATTTAACTATTGATAAAGTATAGTTCTAAAGGTGATTGGGATATGTAGTAGCATGTATCAAGTGCATGCTTTAATCTGTTATCATATGCTAACGAGACGGGAGTCAGGCAGGAGGCAGGAGGATCGCCCAGAGTTCAAGGTCAGCCTGAATTACATAGTGAGACCCTGTCTCAAACAAACAGAAAACAAACAAAAAAAAAGAGCCAGGGATATAACTCAGCCACAGAAGTGCCTGCCTGGCAAGTGTAAGGTCATGAATTCCATCCCCAGTACAAAAAAAAAAAAAAAAAAAAAAAAAAAAAAAAAAAAAAAAAAAAAAAAAAAAAAAAGACAATTATGATAATGTGAAGATATAAGAAAATTGGCTTAATGTTTAAAAACTGGCTTTATATGTGAAAAGTTGGAACCCATTAAGCCTGTGTAGTGAACCCCAAACTAGCCCACAACTTGGTCATTTCTTTTCTGGGGTCAGAGTTGCCTACCTGAACAGTGTATTCAAGGTGTCAGTGGCAGCTGGTAGAGAGCCAGGGATGCAGCACAGCGTCCTATGTGCTGTGAGCCCCCTCCACCACACCGTGCTGGTCTGCTCTGTTACTGAGTCCAGATACATTAATGTAGGTTGTGGTATACGTATTACCTCCTGGCCTTGATGGCCAAGACCTCTTTAGTATATCCGAGCCCCCCATCTTACTTGTAACAGAATACGTGAGGCAGGCTAACTTTATAAAGGAAATAAGTTTACTTAGCTCCCAGTTTTAGAGGACTTTAGAGGGTGGAAGTCATTACAGCATGGCACAATTGCATGCCAGGGTCCCCCTAGCCATGTCACCTCCAGACGGGGGGGGGGCAGGGGCAGGAGCACTTGTAGAGAGATCCTATCTTGAAACACACCATCAGCGAGGGAGGAAGTGCCCAGGGCTAGGATGCTCCTGCTTAGGAACCTGCTCTGGCTCCTGAGAACTGCTTTACTGTCCAGAGGATAGTGCCCCTCTGACTCAGGGGCCTGCTGTCAGACCTGTTTTGTGTTGTTTTCCTTTTCGGTATTGGGGCCTTTGCACAGAACTATATCCCTAGCCTGTTGGGATTTTTGTTTTTGTTTTTATTTTTAACTGGAGACAGTCTCACTGAGGTGCTCAGTTGTCAAGGCTTGACTTAAATTTGTGGTCCTCCTGCCTCAGCCTTCTGGGATTCTGGTTGTACCACAACCAGCAAGGCTTGCTCTTAAAGGTCCCAATCCCTCGGCGCTGCTACCCTGGACTCCAAGCTCCCAGCCTGTGAACTCCTGGACACACACTCCAAGTGGAACTGCCCCAATAACACAGTCACTCTGGAGCCGCCCCAACGAACCTGAAATATTCCCCAGAACTTACCTGTTGCAGGGGTCTGGCATCATTGTCTTTCGAATAGAGGGTGTGCTTTGGGAAGTGCATTCCAGGAGTTTCTGGCACACATGTTGAGGTCCCTAATCCCCCCTACACCAGGCAGATGTCTCCTCCCCACCCTGCCCAGTGGGGAAGCACATTGTCCCAGCTGGGATCCCCGGAGCCTTTCCTATTGTCAAGCTTGTCATCAGCTGCAGCAGTTGACAGGCGTCCACCTAAAGATGGTAAGTTTTACTTCTCACTGGGAAGTACAGTTTTGTTTGTTTGTTGTTGTTGTTGCTTTTTTGATACGGGATCTTACTACTAGTTGAGACTGGCTTTGAGCTTTCTTGATCCTCCTATCTCAGCCTCCATTCCCAGTTTGTTGTTTGTTTTCTGTGTTGGTCATTTTGAGACAGGGTCTCCCTGTGTAGGCCTGCGTAGGTCAGGCTGGCCAGGAACTCACAGTGATTCTCCTGCCTCAGGCCTCCTGAGTACTAAGATTGCAGACATGTACCACCATGCCTGGCTGTTCGTTAGTTTTTAACACTGGATATGTTGCTGCCCCATGTAAATCTTCCTCGTTCGCACAGGAACGAAAAAAGGAACAAGGGACATCAGGGAGGTAGCTGGCATCTCTGCTTAGGTGGCTGTTGCTCCTTTTCAATGCAGTGCAGCCAATAGAATCTTATTTTATTTTATTTATGGAGACTTTTTTTGTGGCAGGGTCTCCTTACGTAGTTCAGGCTGGCCTTGAACACACAATAGATAACTCAAGCTGGCTGCAAACTCATGGTGATCCTCCTGCCTCAGCCTCCCTAGTGCTGGGATTACCAGCATTTGCCACCATGCTCAGCAGAATCTTCTTTTAGGTAAGTCTACCAAATTATAATTTCAGGAAATAAAAAGATCTTAATTAAACATACTAAATGTCCAAAGAAAAGCAAAGTAGAGGGCTGGGATAAAGCTCACTCTTAGAATAGTTGCCTGGGAGGCTAGTGTGAGGCACCAGGTTAGATAGGTCTCCAACCCTTCCCATGTGCTGGGACATTTAATAAAGGACAACTCTGAAACTTGGGTACTATGGAAAAGTCCGAGGCTCAGCTGGCCAGAACTACACATCTGACTGGGAAGACTGTGTCTTGTACTTTCAGGCATTGTCCAGTAAAATGGAACTGCTGGGCACGTCTAAAATGGCAGTGAGAGAGTTTCCCTGAAAATTTTCAAGCCTAAGACCTGGTGAAAGGAGTAAGGAAACCAGAGGAAACCAAATCAGTTATCTGAGGCCTGTCTCCGTGCACCCTTAGTTTTCCCTTCTGTACAATAGGGATGACTGTCTCTCACCACATTGTGCTGAGGACCAACTTGGCTCAGTAAAAGTAGGCAATAATTAATATTAATAAGTTGGCACCAAAATAAATTGAGATTCTGTACTAGGCCTGCAGACCTGTGGGGCTTTCAGACAGGTTAATCTTTAAGCCAACAGCTAGAGCCCAGACTAGCAAACAGCCTGTGAAGTTGTGGCACCTCAGAGCAAGATGTGACTCATCCAAATTCACGTTTCTGCCTTCCTGAAGCTCTGCTGAGAGACATGAATAGGTGGGGCGCTTTGACTTCCTACAAGGAAAGGTAAAGGTGTCCTGAATCATGGCCCAAGCCCCAGAGTCCTGGTCTTGTTTTGTGAATTATCAAATAAGTGGCTGCTTTAGATTCTTCTGAGCTGTCAGTAATTTCGTGTCTTTTCTCTGTTTGCTTCATTTTGTGGTTTTACTGACACTTAATTTTAAATGACAGTTACTTGTCTCTTGTCAGATTCCACTCTGACCTCTCTTTGTTGCTGGCTGTTTTCTCTGCAGAGCATCCACTTACTGACAGCTCCTCCTAATGAATCCTGTTACTCTCCACTAGTGAGTCTAACAGACCCACACTATGATTTTGATACTCGGGGTCTAATCTCTAAGTTCCTAGCCTTGCAGGGTTCTGAGGAAAGGGGGACTCGAGATTGTGTTGGTCAAAAACAACAGACTCCAAAAATGAACAGAAAAGCACTTTATTAGCTGAGCTCAGTGGCGACACTGTCCCAGGAGTGGATCTGGGGAGTGTGCGCCACACCGGGGTGGGGGTGGGGTGGGTGGGGTTGCAAGAGTTTTTAAAGTTGCAGACCACAAGGGGAGGGGATAAAGCTTGAAGATCAGTTTGTCTCCATAGGAACCAGGGAGGTGGAAGGGATTGCACAGTGGGTAAAAGTTACAAGGTTGCAAGTTGAATGGTGATTATACAAATCTTACAGATGGGCAATCACATAAGTCATTACAAAAAGAGAACAGGGTTTAAAGGCACATTTTGAACTTCTGAGCTTACAAAATTCCCCACTGCTTTTGGTCATTGAGTCAAATCTTTGACTTCATTGTATAATCATACATGGGCAATGGGTTATAACCCTCTTGTTTAAGTACAAGCATTTTAACAGCTTGAAATTGGTCCTGGATGTGATTTAGAAGGCACTTTACAATGCATAGTCCGATGGTTAAGGCAAGTAGGAAAAGAATAATTGGTCCTGTCAGAGCTGAGAGCAAGGCCGTCAGCCAAGGGGATGGTGAAAACAGATTTTGAAACCAATTTTGGTTCATTTGTCATTGTTGTTCTCGTTCATGGAGTCTCTAAGTTTTTTTATGTTATCTTGGATAACTCTAGAGTGATTGGTGTAGAAACAGCAGGCCTCACCTAGTGCCACACATAAACCACCTTTCTTTATGAATAATATGTCTAGGCCTCTGTGATTTTGCAGGACCATTTTAGCCAAGGAGCCTAGAGACTCTTTTAGTTTAGACACCAAATATTCTAGAGCTGCTAAATCCTTGTCTATGAGGGCACTCAATTTATAGTAATTTTTGTTATCAATTATCAAACTTGTGGCCCCTAGAGCTGTAGCCCCAGATATACTTAATCTCTCAAGGATCGGGATTAAAACAGGGGCTGCTCGGGCTGTTTTAGAAAGGTCAGGTTCTAGATTTAAGTGTTTTTTTTTTTTTTATTTGTACCAGAATACCAGTAAACTTGGGGAAATAACATGTACAAGAATACGTAGTTTAGTATGTCTAGTAAATATATCAAGCATGACGCAACTTGATGTACAAGCAACCAGGATCCTGTAGGGGCTTCCAGGTGTTGACTTGGTGGTCTCAGAAGAGTTGATGGATACAAGTGAGCACAGGTTGCAGAGCCTGCAGGGACTTAATTAAACTAAGGTTAGCGGTTTCAGCCAAATGAGCATTCTCAAGGCGGTGGACAAGGGGAGGCGGTCTTCCACAGACTGCCTCAAAGGAGTTATTCCACAAATATATGGGGTACAGCGAGCGGCAAAAGGGCAAAAGGAAGGAGACTTACCCAGTTTTTGCCAGACTCTAAGATTAACTTTGTGTTTTTTTTTTTTTTTAAGGTACAGTTTATCTTTTTGACCTGGTCTGAGCTTTGGGGAGGGTGGGCACAATGGAGTTTTTAATTAATCTGTAATAACTGAGCTACTTTGTTAGTTATAGAAGCTATGCAAGCTGGGCCATTGTCAGACCCTATGGATAAGGGAAGGCCAAATCTGGGAATTATCTCATACAAAAGCTTTTTGACAACAATTAAAGCCAATTCTGAATTTGTTGAATATCCTTTAGTCCATCCAGTAAAGGTGTCTATTAAAACCAATAGATACCTGTGTCCATGTAATCCTGGTTTCCCCATTTTGGTGAAATCAATCTCCCAATGTTCCCTTGGAAAAGTTCCTCGGACCCAAGTTCCTTCTTGAATAACAACATATTTTGCACTCACTTGGAGGCACTGTGGACATCTTTGACTTACTTCCTTTGCTAGTTGGGTCAACTTTGGAATAAAATATCTATTTTGGAGGAATTCAGCTAATTTGGAGACCCCCGAGTGTGGGACTTGGTGGATTTGAAGAATTAAGTCTTTTCCCAGAGCTGCAGGTATCAAAGTTTGTTTATCTGGCAGTTGATACCAATTTTTAGGGGGCATCTGTTTTGTCTTTAATTGTCTAGTCAGTTTTTGGTCTGATTTTGAGTAGTCAAGCTGAGGCAAACAAGAGGGCAATCAACCCGGTAGCAGATGGGTAACAGGCTGCATGGACAATCTTAAGGCAACTTCCTGAGCACTTTCATCTGCTAAAGCATTTCCTTTAGATATTGAGTTTGTTCCTTTTTGGTGACCTCTGCAATGTATTATTGCTATAGACCTAGGTAGCCAGATGGTGGCCAGCAAGTCCAGGATATATGGGGCAGAGGTCAAAAGTCCTCTTTCTTTATAAATAGCCTCATGAACGTGAACCGTAGCAAAAGCATAATGGCTGTCTGTGTATATGTTTGCCCTTAAATCTTTGGCTAACTTCAGGGCTTCTATAAGAGCAATGAGTTTGGCCCTTTGGGCTGATGTACCTTGGTCTAGGGGTTGAGCCCAAACAACTTGTGTCTCTGTGGTCACAATCTCCCCTGCCACCCTTTTACCTTTAGAGATGAAACTACTGTCATAAGTGAAGTACACAGCATCCGGATGTCCCAAGGGGAGGGCAGTGAGGTCTCGGCGGAGGCTGGTGGTTGTGGAGAGCAGATCCACACAGTTGTGGATAAGCATCTGTGGGTCATAGTCAGGCAGAAGTGTTGCAGGATTAAGGGCAGAGGTCTCCTTGAATTCAATAAGGTCAGAGTTAAGCAGGAGAGCCTGGTATTGCACAATCCTTGTATTGGAGAGTCACCTGTCAGGTAGAGATCCCTGAGTAGGGCCTCAATAGCATGGGGTGCCACAACCTGGAGTTTCTATAATTTATTAGCCTCTTTTACTATAGAGGCAGTGGCAGCAATAGCTTGAAGACAGTTCGGCTATCCAGTAGCTACTGAGTCTAGCCTTTTTGAGAGATAGGCAACTGGATGTTGCCGTGGTCCCAGCACCTGGGTCAATACCCCTTTTGCTATTCCTCATTGTTCAGCAACAAACAGCAGGAAGGGTTTGGTTAGATCAGGCAGAGCTAATGCAGGAGCCTGAGTGAGAGCCAATTGTAATTGTCGGAAAGCTTGGTTCTCCTTTTTAGTCCAAACAGGAGGATCTGAAGGAGTGGCAGCATGGAGGGGTTGAGCTAATTCAGCAAAGTCCAGTATCCAGAGGTGACAATAGCCTATAGAGCCCCGAAACTCTCAAATCTGCCTCTTATTTTGAGGCTCAGGGATCTGAAGGATCACCTCAGTTTTTTAGAGGACAAGGCCCACTCCCTTAACAACAACATATCCCAAGTAAATTACCTCTTGTATGTATAGTTGAGCCTTTCTTGTCAAGACACGATAACCCAGATATCTTAAGGTGTGTAATAAGTCTCATGTGCCCTGTAGGCAGTCCTCATTATTGGAGGCTGTCAAGAGAACATCGTCGATATACTGCAACAAGGTGATCCATGGGTGCTCCCAAAATTCTTGGAATTCCGTATTCAGGCCTCATCAAATAATGCTGGAGCACTCTTAAAATCTTGTGGTAACGTAGTCCAAGTTCGTTGGGATGAACCCCCAGTATCTGGGTCAGTCCACTCAAAAATAGGTTGACTCATTGGAGCTATTGGAAGGGTGAAGAAGGCATCCTTGAGGTCGAGAATCGAATGCCAGGTTTGATCCGGAGGCAAGAGACTTAAGAGTGTATAAGGATTTGGGACAGTTGGGTGGAGCAACACGTTTATTTACCTCCCTTAGATCTTAAACTGGTCAATAGTCTATAGTCTTAGGTTTCTGGACAGGCAGCAGTGGAGTATTTCAAGCCAATACACAAAGTACCAGGATGTTGGCCTCCTTCAGTCTCCAAAAGTGTTTTGATATTTTTATCCACGCCTGGAGATTGAGTGGGTCCTGGTGTACCCTAGCAGGTGTAGCATGAGGCAAGAGTTTAATAACAAGGGGTGTATGATTAAAAGTCAATCTAGGGGGATTAGTTTCAGCCCACACAATAGGAATTTCCTGCCTGAGGAGGTCCAGTAGTTTGGCCTGGGACTCTGAAGGAAGCCTTTCCTGCTCTGCCAGTAGTAAGTGTCCCTCTGTAATGAGGCAGGTAATCAAGAGGCAAATGGGGGGGCTCTCCCCTCTTGATGTGTCTTGGAGGCAAACATGAGGACCGTCCCCAGAGAAGCTAATATTTGCCTGAAGTTTATGAAGAAGGTCTTGACTGAGTAGAGGCTCAGAGCATTCAGGAACCATGAGGCAAAGTCTAGTTTCTTAAATGAGTAACCTTAGTATGGGCCCACGGGTAACATTGGATGTCACCGGTGGCTCCTTGAATAGCCAAGGTATTTTTGGATATTTCCCCTAGAAGGCACTGTAACACAGAATAACTGGCCCCTGTATGGACCAGGAAATCTATGGGTTGCCCCCCACAGTTAAGGTTTCCTGGGGTTGGGGGGGCAGATAAACCCTAAAATTGTCAGTCTTTTCCTAATAAAATGCAGGGAGCTGTTTCCCCTTTTTCCAACTTGGCCTTCAATTTTAGGCAGTCCTTTTTCTAATGGCCTAACTCCTTGCAGTATGCACATTGGTTTTTATCTAGTGGGGCCTTCAGCTGTTGGTCTTTTTCCTTTTTGGTCTGAGTTTGTCCTTTTGCCAACAGAGCCAAAACCTTGGTCAATTTTTAAAATCTTGTGGATCTTCTCTGTTGTCAAAACCTTTTGTGTTACTGCTATTAAGTGCCCTAATATCATTCCCTCAAAACCCTCCAATTTCTGTAATTTACGTCTGATGTCAGGGGCCGACTGGGAGACAAAGGCTATATTAATAGCTTGTCTATTTTCTGGTGCCTCTAGGTCTATGGGTGTATATATATGATAGGCCTCTGGGAGGCGCTCAAGGAAAGCCGACGGGGACTCGAAAGTCAATCGCTTTACCTCAATTACCTTAGAGAAATTAGTGGGCTTCCCAGCAGCAGCCCGAAGAGCTACAAGTAGAGTCTGGGCGATACCTATCAAGAGCCTCCTTACCTCCATCTACATTGGGGCCCCAACTGGGGCGAGTCAAGGGAAACACAACTTTAAGTCTTATTGGATCCAAGGTGGGTTCCCCATTGTCATCAAGGACAGATCGACGTGCCTGAGTACAAATTCCCTTTGCCCCTCAGAAGTAAAAGGAATCTGCAAAAGCTGCTGGCAGTCATCCCAGGTAGGCAGATGGGTGTAACAAATGTTTCAAGAAGAGAGATTAGTGCCTGTGGGTCTTTGGAAAAAGGAGGGTTCTGCAATTTCCAATTATGTAAGTCATTAGTGGAAAAGGGGACATGTAAAAAAGATGCCCTGAGAGGAGTCTGAGGGAGGGGCTTCTCAGAGAGGGAGGATAGGCGAGGATGAGGGAGGTAGGGGACAACAGCTGTGGCTACGGGGAGGGCTAGGAGGGTAGGGAGCTCTTGGCATTGGTGGAGGAGGGGTAGGGGTTTGAGGGGGAGACACTGTTGAGCTTGGAGGATCAGAGTGGTAAGCAGGGGGTCCAAGGATGACTTGACGGACCTGTTGAGAGACTTGTCAGTTAAAAGTTTCCTCTGAAGGCCATCCAAGACCAAAGGAAGGCCACTCGAGCTCACAGAAGTATCTTAGCTTTTTAGGTAACCCGGATCTCTATATCCGGCAGCTCGATCCCTAAAATCCTTAAAATGATCAAGAACAAGTTGCAAGCGTGACGTAGGGGAAGACGGACCCATAATGGCAGGTACATGAGGCAGGGGTACAGATTAACAAAGACAAGGTGGCAGAAGCCTGCCACAATAACAAAGACAAGGTGGCAGAAGCCTGCCACAATAACAAAGACAAGGTGGCAGAAGCCTGCCACAATAACAAAGACAAGGTGGCAGAAGCCTGCCACAATAACAAAGACAAGGTGGCAGAAGCCTGCCACAATAACAAAGACAAGGTGGCAGAAGCCTGCCACAATAACAAAGACAAGATGGCAGAAGCCTGCCACAAAGACAAAGAATCACCCAAATAAGCTATAGAGACTGGAGCAGGTCCTTGATTTGCAACCAGGAGCTGGTTAAAATTACCAGGTGGCCATTCTCCTGTTTGTCAATTGCAGATCCCTCCCAGGGGTTTTACAATAAGCAATAGCCCCACACACACAAAAAAATCATCTGATTTGAGTTAACTCGAGTTAATCAGCTGATATATAAAAAAACTTTCTAAGAGGTGGTTCTAAGAGGTGGTTTACACATTAGGTCCAGCTTGGATTACAAGAATTTTCAGTAACAGATGAATCAGGAATAGGACAAGAGGATGGAAGTATATGAGAGCTAAGACAAGGTTTTGGCGACGTTTTGCCCGAATGGGAACAAGCCAGAAAACTTGACTCCTCAAGTAAGGTGCACCCAGGGGAGGTCAATTCCTCCCTCAAATGGCGATAACCTGCCCTAATTTTGGCAACCTCTCACCACAAATGGGAATAAGCCTAAGGACTTAATTCCTTGAAATTCAGAGGGTACACCCAAAGAACAGAATATAGACTGAGACACAGGTATGAAGAATAGAACAAAGACAGAGGATTCAAAATGAAATGAAAGAGGTACCTGCTGGCAGAAGGAAGCCATGTTCAAAAAGATCCTGGTGTCTTGTTCCTCGGAAGTGTCCAATTCTTCCAAAAAATGTAGTAATAGGAGTCCAAGGGGTGAACCCCGAAAAAGGTGGGATCCCAGATGAGCCCCCAATGTGTTGGCTAAAAACAACAGACTCCAAAAATAAAAATAAAAAACAAAAAATAAAAACAACAGACTCCAAAAATAAAAAAATAAAAATAAAAACTATAGCTGAGCTCAGTGGTGACACTGTCCCAGAAGGGGATCCGGTAAGTGTGCGCCAGGCCAGGGTGGGGGGGTTGCAAGAGTTTTTAAAGTTGCAGACCACAAGGGGAGGGGATAAAGCTTGAAGATCAGTTTGTCTCCATAGGAACCAGGGAGGTGGAAGGGATTGTACAGTGGGTAAGTTACAAGGTTGCAAGTTGAATGGCGATTATACAAATCTTACAGACAGGGGCAATCACATAAGTCCTTACAAAAAGAGAACAGGGTTTAAAGGCACATTTTGAACTTCTGAGCTTACAACACAGATAAAAGGTTGTCTGGACAAGACTGTCAGAGAGGCAGCCAGAAAAGTGAACAGCGGGGTACTGGCTGGAGATGCGAGAAGCAAAGGGACCTACAGATGGTGAAATCACAGGATCACAAGGGGACATCCCCTGTTCTGTCCTTGTGATGGCACAGAGGGGACAGAAACGTTCACAGGAAGAATGAGAATCAGATTGCAGGTGTTTAACTGCAGCAATCAGCCTGACTGCAAAGCTCTTGTCTGTCCTGGAAAGGTTCCAGGTGCGCCTGAGCAGCCCCTAGCCTTGGCCAGCAAATAGCTTCTGACTGGTCATTTGCCCCCAGGCAGAGAAGCGCATGCAGGAACAGATCACCCACTGCCAGGCAGGTTCACCACACCCAGGAAGCTCAGGACACATCTAGGGAAGTGCTTCTGCCCTCACCTAAGATGGCGGATTGGGGGCTATTGGGCGGAAGTGGTAACCGGAAACCGCACCGAAGCGGCGCTGAGGAAATTCCCAGACTAAAGCGACAACTTCAAGCTGAGATCCACCACTACAGCTCGGTAGCACAGCACCTGCCTGGCAAGCTGGAGAACACGAGTTCAATTCCTGGCACCCCACCCCCAAAAAGGAGGAGGAGCTGCGGCAGATGGTGGGCGAGCGGTACCGTGACCTCCTCGCGGAGGCCAACACCATCGGCCAGATGCGACGCTGCGCCGAGGGGCTGGCTGGCGCCGTGAGGGCCACCGACCAGTACTGCGCCCGCCTCCCCAGGCCGGCTCGGCCGCCTCCCGGCCCCTGCGTGTCGGCGCAGATTAGTCCCGCAGCCGTCCTGGCCCCCGACCTCATCTCTGGCAGTGAGCGGCGCCTCGTGACATTCTTTTCCAGGGACCAGATTTCTCTCTTAGGTTCACACCCTCCCCTCCAGTCATTCTTTCTTCCTGCCAGTCTTCTTTCCCTGCCTCGCCCCCAGGAAGAAATTCACCCAGCCTTTGGAGTTGGAGGGGAGCACTGAAGAAAATTGACCTAGGGATGAGCAGAGTGAAGGGCATGGAGATGAAGCAGGTGTAGGAGGCATTTGAGTGTAACCTGGACAACTTACTGTGATAGAGAAGAGGAAATTGCAACAGTACATTAGAATCCCTTGTCATGCTACTTGGGTTGCAGAAAGAACCAGGCAGTCAATGGGGCAATGCGTAAGAAGAATATATATGAAGCAGGTTGAAGTCCTTTGGAAAATTTTGAAATGAGTGAACTTATCTCTCCCCTGAGCTGTACATTAAGTTTAAGTACATGTCCTCATGCAGGTGGCTAGATATTGCTATAACTGAACATTCTTCCAGGCTTACGAAGACTAACTTGTGTTATGCCTGATTTTAAAGAAAAAAAATAAAATTTCAAAACACAACAATTAGGAGGTTAAGCGCATATTGTTATCTTCAAATCAGTTACTCAGAGTACAAGACATCTGCATTTAATTGTCCAAACAGTTCTAGCACAAAGCTTTCTTTTCAATGAGCTCAGAGAAATCAGTAGTATAATTATCTTAACTATCTTTTATGTATATAGTTTATTTTAGATCACAGTAGTGAGACAATAAAATGTTTTCACATGTGTGTCTGATTTATTTCACTAATGAGTATGGTCTCAAGATGCATCGATTACCTATAAAAATATTGAGATTATTCTTTTTTATGACTGAGTAGTACTCCACTGCATAAAAATACCACATTTTTTATTCATTCCTCAGTCAGTGGGCATTTAGGTTGTTTCCAAAATCTAGCTATTACAAATTGCCCTGCTATAAATATGGGTGTATATATATCACTGTGCTGTGATGTTTTTAATTCTTCTAAGAAGAAACCCAGAAGGGGAATAGCTGGGTCGAATGGCACCGCCAATCCTAGTTTTTTGAGGAATCCCCACACTGGTTTCCAAGGTGGAGAAAGGTTCTTTTTTCTCCACAGTTCCTCCAGTATTTATTAGTTTCTTGATTGTTATTGTTATTGATTTCTTTATAACAGCCATTGTTGCTGGGGTGAGGTGGAATCTCAGTGTTGTTTTTAGTATGTATTTCTTGAATGACCAGTGATATTGAACATTTTTTCATATATTTATTTGCTGCATGTATTTCTTCATCTGAGAAGTGTGTACTCATCTCAGATGCCCATTGGGTCTTTAAATTTGGGAGGACTGACTTTTTTTCCTTTTTTTTTTTTTACTTCTTTATATGTTCTTGATAGTAATCCTTTGTCTTAGGAACAACTGGAAAACATTTTCTCCTACTTGCCTTAACTCTGTTGGTGGTTTCCCTTGCTGTGCAAAAGTTTCTCAATAAGATGATCCCAGCAATAAGATGAGATCCCAGTTGTTGTGATGGTTCCTGTGCAAGTAGAGTTTTGTTCATAAAGTCTTTGCCTACACCAGTGCCCTGAAGTGTTTTATCTATCCTATCTTCCAGAAGATTTATTGTTACTGTTTTAATGTTTAAGTCATTGATCCATTCCAAATTGACTTTAGTGCATGGTGAAAGATATGGGTCCAACTTTAATTTTCCGCATGTGCAGAGCCAGCTTTTCCAGTACCATTTGTTAAAGAGGCTGTCTTTCTTCCAGTAAATGTGTTTAGTACCTTTGTCAAAGACAAGGTCGTTTAGTGTGTCTGGAGTTGTTTCTGCATGTTGTAAAATGTTGTGTTGGTCACCATTCTGTTTTATTGCCAGTACCACTGTGTTTTTATCACTGTAGCTTTGTAGTATATTTTCAAGTCAGAGATTGTGATCCTTTCTGTCTGCCTTTGTTGCCCAGAATTGCCTTTGCTATTTTAGGTCTCTTCTGGCTCCAGATGAATTTTAGGATTGTTTTCTCTAATTCTGTGAGATAAGTTATTGGAAATTTGATTGTGATTGCATTGAATCTGTATAACAATTTTGGAGGTATGGCTATTTTCACTATAGTAGTTCTCCCTACCCAAGATTATGGGATATCTATTTTTTAATATCCTTTTCAATCTCCTTTTTCAGAGTATTGCAGTTTTCAATATAGAAGTCTTTTACATCTTTCATTAAATTGATTCCTAGATATGTCATCTTTTTGGATGCTATTGTGAAAGATGATGTTTCCCTGATTTCTCTCCCAGTGAGTATGTTATTCGTGTACAGGAAGGCTGTTGAGTTTTGAATGTTGACTTTGTAGCCAGCGATGGTACTGAATTTGCTTGTTATATCTACCAGTTTTTTAGTGGAGTTTTTGGGGTCTTTTATGTACAGTATCATGTCATCTGCAAATAATGATAGTTTAACTGCTTCTTGTCCTATCTTTATTCCTTTTATTTCTTTCTCTTATCTACTTGCTCTGGCTACAGTTTCCAGTACTATGTTGAATCACAGTGGAGACAGTGGACATCCTTATCTTGTTCCTGATTTTAGAGTGCAAACTTTCAGTTTTTGTCCATTTAGTATGATGTTTGTTGATTGTTGGTTGTCATAGATGGCTTTTATCAGATTGAGATCAAAACCATCTATCCAATTTTTTGTAGGGTTTTTATCATGAATGGGTGCTGGACTTTGTCAAAAGCTCTGATTTTAGAAATGTACTGATTTCCATAGTTACATCTTCCAGTTTTAGTCAAACACCCCCCACACCCAAATTTGAGTACCTTCCGTGTTCAACTCACAAAAAAGCAAAAGCCCCCTAATTCCTGCTCTGGTTCATCCTACTGATACATTCTAGTCAAGAATATAAATCCAAGAAAAGTTGACAGAAAATACAGAAATAATGTAGGATAGCTGTAGGAAATATTTTTGGATAAGTGATTAATTCCCAAAGTAACTGTCCATTTTCCATGTGAATTGTAGACTCACTTTCAGATTGGGTTCTTGGGAAGGAAACATACTAAGGACAGATGAGATTTGGAATATGGCTGTTTTAGTCAGTTTATGCTGCTATAAAAAATACCCGAGATAATTCACCAAACTTTTTTTTAATCATCCTCCTGGGGTCTGGGAAGTCCAGAAACAAGGCTTTGGCATTTGGGTGTGGTGAGGGCTTTGCTGCAGCAACAGCAGTTACTTTGGGAATTAATCATTTATCCAAGGGAGGGGCATGAACAGACCTAAGCCAGATCCTGCCAGCCTTAAGTCAGTAGCGCCTCCGTAAAGGGATGGTTCAAAGGGGAGATGAAGATGAGAAGCTTAAAGACTCAACAAGGTAAAGATTTTGTAGTCATTAAAGGATGGTTAACCTTCAGAAAAACAGGTCAAATAATGAGATTAAACATTATAAAAAAAGATTTTTGCAAGGTGGGGTGGAAGCCATCAAGACTTCAGAAGGATGGGACCATCACGAGAATCACTTGTAGCTGGAAGCGGCGGTACTCACCTTCCTAGTATACTAGAAGGCTGAAGCACAGTGGTCACAGCCTGAGCAGCATACAGTGCTGACTTAGCAAGACCACGTGTCAAAAAAAGATGGGGATGTAGCTGAGTGTGAAGGTCTTGGGTTCAATTTCCAGGACTGTCAATAAATATAAATAAATACAAAGGAACACTGGTAACCAGGTGGTGAGATGAAGAATTAAATCAGACCTCAATCTCTTGCAAAGTTGCACTGAACTGGTTTTTGAAAGCTTTACCTCCTAAAACTTTCCAGCCTCTCGAACCTATAGAACTGTGACCTTGCTTTTCTTTGCTCTTCTTTGTTATGTGCCCTGCCCGTGATGTTCTACAGCATGACTGCCAAGATCAAACTGCTATTAGATTCCCGAGAAGATCTGGAGCTCCGTGGAAGCCTCAGTACCTCCATACATACCACGCAGCTCTACCTGCTCTACTGTCACCTTCACAGCCTGCTCAAGCTGGATTCTTCCAGCTCTGGGAACAGTCCAGTCCTCTCCCCATTTGCTCTACGCATCCAGCAGGTGGCAGCAGCCAGCCACTTCTACTAAGATTCCACAGCAAGCTCTCTGATGATGCCCAGGCTTCACCACTGCAGTTTTATGGGCTCTTCTTCTTCTTCTTGATATACTCAAGCTCTTCACCCAAGATGTCAGGAACTGTTGACCTTTGTCGTCATCTTTCTAGGTCAGTCATTCTGCACAAAAGCAAGACTGCACAGATGCGAAGCTATGTATGACCAAGCCGTGGCAGAGGCCCTCTGCTCCATGATGGCCTTGGAGGACAGGTCTCCCTGCCACGCCCACACAGGCTTCCTGATGGCCAGAAAAGCTGCTATTCAGACACTTCTCAACCAGCTGAACCATATGGGTGAAGCTCCTTTCCAAAATTTGATCCTCAGTAAAGCATAGAATGGAGCAGGGTAAACAGAGGGAGCTTTATTAATGGAAATATAGAGAAGATGATTTCTTCTCACATCAAGGCCCAGTTTTGCTCATTAGTGGAATTGCTGGCCACCACGTTGAGCCAAGCACATGCCCTTTTCTATACTTTAGTGGAGGGACTGCTGCCAGATCCATCTCTGCCTTGTGGGCTGCTCTTCCCTACTCTGGAGACCATCACAGGCCAGCTTCCTACTGGTGAGCTCTTTTATTTTTCAGTTACATACAAAATTTTTTGTTTTTCTTTTTTTTTCATCTTTCTTTATTATAAACTTTTTGCAGCACATGTTTGCAGTACATAATGGTTACATTTAGCGTGGGCAATTTGTATACATCTTCACTCTTTTTTGGTCTCCTTCCACCCCATCCCTTCCTGCTGTCTCCAAGTCTTGATCCTTGTCTCAGTTACTTTTCTTATTGCTAAGACAAAATACCCGACACTCATGAGTTAAAGATTTATTTTCTTTCAGCTCACAGTTTGTAGAGGTTTTAGTCCACAGTCGACTGGCTCCAAGGCAGAAGCATGGTAGAGGGACTCAACAGAGTTCAAAGCATGGTAGAGGGACTCAACAGAGGTCAAAGAGTTTATGGCAGGGCAGGCAGAAAGCAGCATAGTGACACCTTTTTCTCCTCTAAGCCACAAGCCCACTGGAGAGTGCTGCCCACCCCCAGGGTGGGTCTTCCCATCATTCACACCCAGAACTATGTGAAACCAATTTGGCTGCCACACACCTTGATCCAGTATCACACACCCGTGATCCAGACACCTTCCAAAAGCCTGGTCTGCGAGCACAGGAGGCTTTGCGAGCACATCTACATATAAGCCATAACAATGCATTTCCCATTTGGTAAAGCACTATTTCTATTTGTTTCTTGGATTCTCCTTCTTTATGACCCTTCTCCCCTTGCCTCCCTGCCTCCTATGTCTCTTGATCACCTCTTTATTTGAAAAAAAGCTCTCTGCTTGCTATTATCTATCCTTCATTTTGCTCTTTATTTATATTTTGGGTTTTTCAGATAAGACAAACCATATGACATTTAAACTTGTATGTCAGATTTATTTCACTTAGTGTTATGGTCTCGCCATACATACATTTACCTACAAATGACTCAAATTTATTGTTCTTTAAGATAGCATAATGCTCCCTTATATAGAAATACTACATTTTTAAATCTATTGATCAATTGAGGGACATACAGGCTGTTTCCAACACTTAGCTATTATGAATTATGCCGCTATAAGCATGGGTATGTATGTATCACTATATTTCTTTTATGGGGGGGTACTGGGAATCGAACTCAGGACCTTGTGCCTGGCAGGCAGGTGCTGTGCCCCTGAGCTATATCCCCGCACATCTAACATTATAATAGGATGTCTTTAACTCTTTAAGGAAGAGTCCTAGAAGAGGAATAGCTGAGTCACATGACATTTGTGTTTTCACCTTTTTGAGGATCCTCCCTTGTGATTGTACCACTTTACATTTCCACCAACAGTGTGGAAGGGTTTTCTCTTCTTCGCTTGCCACCAGTTGTTATTGTTATGGGTTTTGTCTGGATGCCCACCCAGAGCCTCATGCAGTCACAGGCATCTTTTGGAAGTGGCTGAATCTAGAGTTTGTGAGGAATTCATAGTGCAGTGCTGGGATTATGGACAAATGATTGCTGGATCAATCCACTAATTGGATTGGCATGCCCTAGTACCAGCAGTGTGGCCGAAAGAGGCGTGTTTCTCTCTTTCTTTCTCTTTCTCTCTCTTCTCTCCCCTCTTTTGTCTCCCCTCACCCCACCTCCATTGCTTCTGGTGTTTTCTGCCACCATGACCCTCTGCCATATACCATGCTGCCTTGCAGCCAGCCAATTATGAACTGAAACCTCTAAACGGTGAGCTAAATAAACCTTTTCCCCTTTTACTTGTGGCTGCTTGGTATTTTGTCTCAGCAATGAGAAAAGAAACGAAGACAGTTGTTTGATTTCTTGATGATAGCCCTTCTTTCTGGAGTAAGATGGCATGTCAATATTGTTTTAATTTGTGTTTCTCAAATGACCAGTAATGTTGAACATTTTTTTCATATATTTATTGGCCATCTGTACTTCTGAGAAGTGTCTGTTCATGTCAGATGTCTATTTTTTTTGATTAGGCCTTTTATTTTGGGGTTTCCAATTTTTGGGGGACTCTTTATATATTCTAGGTGTTAGTCCTTGAGGCAGGAAAACTTGTTACAAGTTCAAGGTCAGCAGGGGCTGCAAAGTGAGTTGCCCAGCTTGAACTGCATAGCAGTACCCTGTGTCAAAAAGATGTTAGTCCTCCGCCTGAGAAGTGACTGGTAAATTTTTTCCCATTCTGTAGGTTGTCTGTTCACCTTGCTAGTTGTTGCCTTTGCTGTGAAGCTGTTTAATTTGCCATGATTCCATTTATTGATTCTCACTACTGTTTCTTGTGCCATTGAGGTTCTGTTCAAAAAGTCCTTGCATACACCTATGTGTTCAAGAGTTGTACCCATTTTATCTACTAGCAGATTATTTGTTTTAACATTTAGATCCTTGATCCAGCTTTACGTTAGTACATGGCAAGATATATGGGTCTAGGTTCAGTCTTCTGCCTGTGGATATCCAATTTTCCCAGCACAATTTATTTAAAAGGCTGTCTTTACTCCAGTGTATGGTTTTTGACTCACTGTTGAAGATCACATAGTTGATTGTGTCTGAGGTTGTTTCTGCTTCCTTCATTCTGTGCCATTGATCCACATTTCTGTTTTGGTGCCAGTGTCATGCTGATTTTATCACTATAGCTTTGTAATATAACTTCAAATCTGGGATTGTGATGCCTGCTGATTTGCTATTATTATGCAGAATTGCTTTTGCTCTTCTGGTTCCATATGAATTTTTTAGTTTTCTCTAGATCTGTGAAGAAGCTGTTGGCATTTTAAATGGGATTGTGTTAAATCTATACGTAAGTTTTGGAAATATAGCCATTTTGACTATATTATTTCTGCCTATCCAGGAATATGGGCTCTTTCCATTTCTGATGTCCTCTGCAATCTCCTTTTCCAGAGTGATGTAATTTTTGATGTAGAGGTCTTTCACTTCCTTGATTAGGTTAATATCTAAGTATTTAATTCTTTTGATTCTACTGTGAATTTTTTTTTTTTTTTTTTTTTTACAGGAAACAGAACTCAGGACCTTGTGCTTCCCAGGGAAGTGCTTAAGCCACTGAGCTAAATCCCCAGCCCTGGTATTGTTTTTCTAATTTCTTTCTCAGTGAGTTCATTGTTAGTAACATGAATGCCATGCATTTTTGTGTGATTTCTATATCCTGCTACACTGCTGCATTTGATTACTCTATGAATCATTTGGTGGAATTTTTTGGGCCTTATAAGTGGAGAATCATGTGATCTGCAAATAATGGTTCCCATAACCAATATGTAGTGACTTCTTACTTTCTAATATGTATCTCTTTTATTTCTTTTTCTTGCTTAATTGTTTTGGCTAATGTTTGAGGGACTATTTTAAACAGGAGGGCACATGACTGTCTTGTTCTTGATTTTACAGAGAAAGCCTTCAGGTTTTCCCCATTTACTATGGTGTTTGTGGTAGGTTTATCGTGTATGATTTTTATCAGATTCAGATAAAATTCTTCAATATTTTGTTCAGGGTTTTTATCATGAATGAATTTTGAATTTTTTCAAAGGCTTTTCCTGTGTCTGTTGAGATGATCATGTGATTTGTCCTGTTTATGTGATGAATTACATTTCTTGATTTGCATATATTGAACCATCCTTGCATCCCTGAGATGAAGTCAGCTTGGTTATGGTCTGTGAACTTTGTCATGATTCACTGTATTTTGTTTGCCAGTATCTTATTAAGGATTTTTTTTTGTATTCATGTATATTCATTAGAGATATTGGCCTATAGGTCTCCTTCTTGGTTGGATTCACTGCTTATTATTGAATTATTCAATATTTAAGCTTTCTTGGCTGAGTTTTAGTAATTCATATATCTCTAAGAATCTCTTCCTTCTGAGTTTTCAAAATTATTTGTGCACAGGTTTGTAAAATACAGCAGTTGGTAATAATATTCTGCATTTGGACAGTCTCTATTGTGATTGCACCTTTTTAATTTCTAGGTACATTGATTTTTGTCTTTTTTTCAGGATTGGTTATGTCTAATTTGTTTATTCTTTCAAAGAATCAACTCTGTGATTCACTGACTCTCTGTATGGTTTTTTTGTCTCCATTTCATTGGTTCCTTCTCTAATCATTATAATTTCTTTTCTCATACTAGCTCTGGATTTGTATTGTTTTTGTTTCCCTAGGATCTTGAGGTGCATCATTGGGTTATTTATTGGGCTTGCTCTGGTTTTGTGATATGAGCATTCATAGCTATAATATTCCTGTTAGGGACTGGTTTCATTGTGTTTCATAAATTCTGGTATGTTGTAGTGTAATTATCATTTAATTCTAAGAATTGTCTTATTGATTTCTTAATTTCATGTGTGATCTATTGATTATTCAAGAGTGCTACTTAGTTTCTATGTGTTTAAGTTTTGTGACTTCTTTTGGCACTGATTTCTAGTTTTATTGCACTGAGATCTGATAACATGCATGGTAAAATTCCAGTTTTTTTGCATTTACTTAAGCTTGCTTTATTTGCTAATATGTGGTGTATTTTGGAGAAAGTTCCATGTGCTGCCAAGAAGGCATATTCTCTTGTTGGGTGAAATACTCTGTATATAAATATTACGGCTGTTTGTCCAAAGCTTTTGTTTTTTATTTAGTGGATTTGTGCTTTTGTGATAGTGGGGTATTGAGGTCCCCTCTATAGTTATGCTGGTATTTATCTAATCTTTTAGGTCCAGTAGTGTTTTAGGAAGTTGGGTGCACCAATATTTGGTGCATATATGTTAATAATTGTTACCTCTTCCTATTGAACAGTTCCCATAACCAATATGTAGTGTGACCTTCTTTGCATCTTCTGATCAGTTTTCGCTTAAAGTTCAGTTTGTCTGAAAATAGAAGAGCTACTCTTCCTTGTTTTAGGGTTCCTTTTGTATGAAATGTTGTTTTCCATCCTTTGTCAGTCTATGAATTTCTTTTTGGGGTGTGTTTTTTGTATACAACATAGTTTTGAATCTTGTTTCTTCATCCATTCTGTTAATTTGTGTCTTTTGATTGGCTAACTGAGACTACTCACATTGATGGTTATAACTGAGAGGTAGTGTCTTATTCCTATCTTTGTATTATTTTACTACTGCTGATATTTTTTGTTTCCCTTTTACTGAATTGCTTGTCCTGTCTGATGCATTCATTCTATTGGGCTTCTTAGCTTCATTGTCTGTTTCTAGCATAGCTTTGTGAATTTTTTGGAGTGCTGGTTTGGCAGTCATTAATTCCTTTAGATGCTCTTTATCTTGGAGATATCTTATTTTTCTGTCAATTTTGATATATGAATCTGGATTGGAAATTATTTTCTTTCAGGGCTTGAAAATACTTCATACTTTCTTTGACTTTAAGGTTTGTGTTGAGATGTCTGCTGTAATTCTGATGGGTTTTCCTTTAGAAATGATTCAATGCTTTTGTGAAGTAGCATTTAAAATGCTGTTCTTGTTTTGGTAATTTTGGTAATTTGAGTATGATGCATCTTGGGTTGGTTCTTCTCTGATCACAGTGATGTGTGGTTCTATGTGTCTTGTTCACCTGCACATTAAATTCTTTTTCCACATGGGAAAGTTTTCTTGTATTATTTTTGTAAATAGTTTTTTATACCCTTTGTTCTGTCTTCTGATTTGTCACTGGCTCCAATTAATCTTAAATTATCTTTCTTTGTATCGTCTAGAAGCTCTGGGATCCGTGTTTCATGTTCTCTTGTTTGTTTGGTGTCTCTTCTTGATCATTATTCACACCCCTGTCTTCTGGATCTGGCTTTCTGTCCTCAAATTGGTCTGCGGCCCATTTCTGCTGCCCATTCTTTTTAACAGAATTTTTAATCTCTTGGATTTGTTTGGAACTTTTCATGGGATCCAGTTCTTTTCTATGCTGGGAATTCATGATTTGCATCTCTTCAGCTTATCTAGATTTTTCTGTGTCTTGTCTAGACTTGCTGATCATTGCTGTCAGTAGGATTGTTATCCACTAAATTATGTCTTGAGTTTATCAAATACTTTATTGTACTGATTTTTTAAACCTCCACTGTTATCTTGCAATTATTTTGTGTGGCTTTCAATTCCTTTCCCATGGTTGCCCTCTGCATTGGCTTTGGGAGACTTGGGAGTTTTTAGAGGTATTTTGCTGACTTGTTTTTTCATGTTTCTAGTTTTTGTTTGTTCTCTGTGCTGAGACTTGCAGATGATAGTTGGTAGCTTTGTTGCTAGTATAGAGGTCTTTCTAGTTAATGTCTGCTTTTTAAAGATGTCCTCTCAATATAACTAACTATAGGCTTTTCCCTCTGTCCCAGGATCCAACCACCTCTGTTTATTTGGAAAGGGTGGTTGCAGCTTATTTGACATCCACTACCCAGTTCTTTGGAAACAGGCAGCAGTATTATTTATGATTCCCAGGCAATCTAGATATTGCCACTTAAGAGAAAACCAATGAATAACATCAGTTATGTCACCTTGGCTAAAGAAGTAAAATTACTAACAAAAGTATCGAATACAAAGTGGATATTGACAACTGCTAAACCTAATAATGTATCACCCTCACCCATAGGAAAGTGATATATATTTATAGAATAAACACCATGACAAGCCAGATATTGGTCTAGAGTAAGTATCTACTTGACAGAATAACTTCACTAACAATGTAATAGTGTTTAACCATAGTAAGATATATATAACTATCTATAGATTCATAAAGCTTGATGGTTACATTTATAACAATAGAAGTAGCAGAGAACAGAAGCCTGAATCAGAGAATAAAAGGAAATTACTAGTGTGTTGGTTACTTTTCTCTCATTACTGAGATAAAATATCCGATGTCTAGAATTATGGAAGGAATAACCTGTTAACAGCTAAACTGTTTAGCTCAGTTTGTGCAGTTTTCAGCTCATAATCAGCTAGCTCCAAGGCAGAGGGCAACAGTTCATGATGGCAGAAAACAGCACAAGCAATAACAGCCAAAGGGGAGAAGCATGAAGTGAAGACTCTGTCCCTTATATTGTATGTGGGCCACACCCACTTGAGTGTAGCAGTCACCCCTATAATGCCAGCATTGGACCATGAGTCATTCACAAACTCTAGAAGCCTGCCTCCCTGACTGCATGAGGCTTGGGGGGCACATCCAGCCACAAACCACAACTAGAATTAGATAAAAGTAACAGGAAAAAACCAACAAAGAAAAGGATAAATCATAAAAAGTGTAGTGTAAACTAAAGGGAAAAAATAAGGGAACAAACTAAGAGATTAAGAGACAAAGAGGCCCTAATTATACAAATAAAAAAGATAAGAAAAGGAGAAAAACCAAATGTGATATAAAATCCCAAACACCACCAAAAGAAACTCCAGAAAACAAAAACAAACAAATGACAACAACAACAACAACAACAAAAAAAACTCAATAGAACTGGGCTGGGCATGATGGTGAATGCCTGTAACCCCAGCACTCAGAAGACCGGGACAAGAGTATCACTGCAAGTTCGAGGCCAGGCTGGGATACATAGTGAGTTCAAAGCCTGCCTGAACTATGTAGGGAGACTCTCTAAACAACCACAAAACCAAAACCAAAGTGCAAAACCAACAACAACTAAACTCAAAGTACAAAAGAAAAAGGAAAAAATTCCTCTGTATTTACACATATGGTTTACTTCCAGGATCTGCAGTCTTTGGCATCCAATAAGTCACTGTCCTCTCTGCCCCACTTTATAGCCTGTGGGTTTGTGAGGTCACCCCTTTGCTCAAGAGGTCCCCAGTCTATAAACTCAAGCCCATAGCAGCTGTCCAAGCCAAGACTTGTCCCCACTCACATTGGTACACAGGGAAATAATCAGACCATTGGTCTCCTCTGGATGTAGGCATCAGGACAGGTG